>PVKE010026373.1:0-22359 GCA_004027555.1 Craseonycteris thonglongyai
TTAGCTATAACTTGCTTTGTTAAGAAACACCCTATTCCCAATGTCAGCATAGGGATTTAATGAATGGTTGCTGTATTTAATTACCGTATTTTCCGGTGTATAAGACGACCGGGCGTATAAGACGACCCCCTAATTTTACAGTTAAAACATAGGTTTAGGCCTATATTCGCTGTATAAGACTACCCCCCACTTCCGAGGCTGTAGTTTTATACAGTGAATATAGGCCTAAACCTATGTTTTAACTGTAAAATTAGGGGGTCGTCTTATACGCCCGGTCATCTTATACGTCGGAAAATACGGTAAGCATAGACCTCTACTAAATTGCAATAATTCTTAATTATTAATTAAGTTGTTTTAGCTCACCATACCTTGACGTGGGTAAATATTATGTTATCTTCCCCTACACTAGGTGATGCTATATTGAATGTTTAAAAATGGGAAGCCAGAGAAAAAAGGGTTTAGAATGTAAGATTCATCTAGGAAAGGTAGGGCTGGATGGCATTTTGAGAAGAGAACCCTCGTTGCCAGGAAGAAAGCACCAGATACCAGGGGTGCAGGTGGGCGAAGGGCTTTGAAAGAGGTTAGGAATGCCAAAATAAACAGAATTTCTTCCCACCCAGGATTTAGTTACTAGAGGCATACAGGGGCAAGTATTATAAAAGCCATGATTATATTAATAAGATATTCTCAACTATTAATGTGTTAAAAACTTTTGTTCATTTCTTCTTTTTTATTTATTTATTTTTGCTTTTAGTTTTGACAATTACTTCTGAGCGTGGGGTTGCATAGGAATCTGGCCACACTCATTTCATTATTAAAAAGAAATTTTTTTCATTTCTTTTTTTCCATTTCTTTTCATACCATCTTCGACTGCTTTTCTGCTACAGTGGAAGAGTTGTGAGGTTGCTTCACATAGTCTGAAATGGGTACCATCTGACTCTTTACAGAAAAAAATTTGAAGACTCCTGGTGTAAAGAAACAATATGACAGTCATAAATTGAATTTGGAGTCAAAGATATTATTTCAAGTTCAAACTCATCTATTTGTCAAACTATAGTCTCAGTTTTCTCCTCCCTAAAATCAACATAATAATTTCATCAGCGGTTGCAAAATTAAATCATGTAATGGGTAAGTATTGGTCCCCCTTTTCTTCCTTCCTATGAATAAAACATTTAAAAAATATAATAAAGTTAGGGTTTATATTGGTCTAGTGGTTACTGGTACACTGCCATAGTGTGGTCCATTGGACATTTCACACACACAAAAAGGTGTGTCTATGAATTAACAATTAATGCAACCAAAGATACCAAATCAATCTTCTGTAAATTTACCCTGCTTTTAGCTATGGACATGCTACGCTGTTAGCTGCTGATGTCAGTGGTGACGGCAAAGATTTTCTGAACAGATTTATCTGTGTCAAAGCATCAACCCCACCACTATTATGCAAAAGGGTATAGAGGTGTGAGTCAGTGAGTGTGATGGAGCAGGGCTCTCCCCTATGATCCCAGCTCTCTTGTCTCATCCTGCCATTATTCTTCATGGTCAAAGCCAATAGAGTTTGTAGTGGTCGTTAAGTGGCTACTGTCCTTTTTACTAGGATTCATGTTCATTTTTCAGTCACTTTGCAGACCGACAAGGCAAAGTGATACTTTTTGGTTCACAGTCCCTTTCACTCAGAACATCACATTTCTAATCACTTGATTTTAATTCATTGTGCTGCCAATATGGTGAGCCTGAAGCCATCTCTTTCCAGTTACTACCATGAGGTGTCCCAGTAAGCACTGGCCTTTTATCCCAAGTCATAGAGGTTCCCATTAATGAGTAACCAGCATTTAGATAAAAACATCGCTGTGATTCTCTTTAAATGCAGGTTTAACTAAACATCTGGAAGCATGACAGTATGTTATACATTTCAGAAATAGAAATATATATATACTATATTTTAATGATTCTTAATGCTACCAGTACCTGACAAGATTTCTCACTACCAAATAAAATTAAACAAAATTTGAGGAAGCCGGGGTGGCTCAGTGGGTTAAGTGCTTGTTTTGCAGCCCTGGGGACCAAGGATCGAATCCCAGCCCCCGCCTATGTAGATTCATATGCTGAACTGGTGTGTGCTTCTCATGCGGGAGGCCCCCAGTTTGGTTCTTGCCCCTGGGACCGGCTCCTCAGTTCCTGTACTGCCTGGTCCCCACTCACCTGTGTGTAGCAAAACCATGTCAAAAAACTAATGACATACAACTATGGAGACTGCTCTGGGCCTTACCCTTTTTCTCTGTCTCTCTCTACCTCTCTCTGTCTTTGTCAAAAACAATAAAATAAAAATCTTAAATAAACAAAAAAATTTTAATTTCAAATATAAACATGTATGTGATCCTTTCAATAGTGATAGGTCAGAAGCCATCTTTCCTAAGCTGCCTAAAATAATTCTAGTTTTTTCATATTGTCCTGGCATAATTATAAATTGAGTCCTGTTTAGTCTCAAAAGTATCTGATTTGTATAAAAATGATATGATTATCTTAGTGATCATACTTGTGATTTAACTTGAAATTAGCCAAGAGCAAAATGCACAGTGATAATCAACCTGTCCTCTTATCATGTATATTTTTGGTTAAATTTTACTTTATTTTATGTTGATGCTAAAAATGATTGACACACTGGTGTTCAACAACAATCTCATCTAAACACTACTTTTAAAACCTTCACCGACTGTGCGGCTGACTTTATATCTTGGAAATAGCCAGGCAGGCATCTACAATGTCTTTTCTGTTCTCTGGTGATGAATGTCTTTGGGTCTTGCTTTTTCATGAGTAAGGGATTACAGTAGAGGCCCTCAGTGAGTGAATCACACTTCTGACCACTAATTACTACAGGAAACTCAAAATGTCCACTCTCTTTCCTTCATTCTCCTGGGGTTCATTGAACATGTTAAAAATGGCAAGATATTCTCCTTGCCTGAGACCAATGCCACCTACTCAACACATCTCTTTAAATGATCTGTTATGTGTTTATCAGTGCTAACTGCAAACAGGGAAGGGGCTGTAAACATAATTTTAGGCTTAGTTCTTGACTGAAAGTAATAAATCAGGTGTTAAGATGTGTGGTAGATTGATATATATATTTTGGACTAAATTAAACTTTGGGAGGTCTGAATTTATAATTTCTGATAACCAAATGCTTTGGCTCTTCATAGATTCAGTTATGTGGGATAAATTCAGGTGCATACACGTCTCTGTGTGGGCATCTGCCCATGTATGATATTCAGAGACATCTGCGAGGAGAAAGTGAGGTAGGCAGGTACAGGCACTTAAGGTGTTCTGTCTGTTGCTGGAAGTGCAGAGAGAATGCCTTCCAGTGGGCACTCCCCGGGTCAGCCCAGACCTCTCTCCTGTCAGTGCTCACTGTGTAACCCTAGGCTCATTTTTGGGGGGCTTAACTGGGTGAGAAAATCTATAGTCTGATAAGCCTTTTTATACCAAGTGATTGTGGGTATCATAGAATTATAGGCTTTGTTCCTCTTCCCAGATTATACATCCACATGACCAAAAAGCTTCAGTGCCCAAATCCTGCATGATGGCTTTTCTGGAATCCCAGTAGCTAAAGAGAAGTAAAGAACAGTAATATTTCATTACTGTTTTTTTCCTTTTTGTTTATTTCACCTCTGAGTTGGTTTGGCCTCACTTGGTTATTTATTTTACTTTTTATACAGTGTGAGAAAAAGGAAGGACATGAATAAGCAGAAAGATGAAATACAATACAATGAGTCCTAGACTAGAGTTAACACAAACCTATATTTTAGTGTAATAGTAGGTCCATTTCTGAGCTGCATGATTTTGGTTAAACAGTTAACCTCTCTGAGACTTTTTCCCTACCTGCAAAATAAAGTTAACAGTCTCTCCGTGACCAACAGAATTAAACGAGACTTCCATGTAAACTCTAAATGAATTACTAGAAATATAAGAAAAAATAAGTAAATGGAAAAATGATTACACAATGTCTGTAAGCTGCAGTGCAAAACTTCAGAACAACTTAATGCAATGTTAACTCATGATTTAAGGTGATGAATAACCCCCAACCTCAACCCCCAGACCACATTATCCATAAGGGAGCAGATCTGACTGTAACAAAGTGACTGATCATTATCAGTTCTTTTTGTGTCTATGTTATTCCTTCTCCTGGCTATGCAATAGCAAGGGCATATTTTTCATGCTGTTTTTATAACTGGAGAGAAATAGAATTGCAAAGACAAGAGAGATTTTATTTGACTACATGCAAAAAGGTAGATTGTAACAGGTTTGGCTAATAGGATTTAAAATTTGTGCTGACTATGGGTTTTAAAATTACAGTCCTGGTATACAGCATACAAATAAAAATGTCATAAAACAGAAAGTAACCCCTCATTTTTTTATGTTCTGATGACACCTGTTAATAAGCCCCTCTCTTTCCCAGTTTGAAGGGGATGTGAACTTTAAGACTTAAAGGTATTAGGTGAGAATCCCATGGGTGGTGCAGAATAAGAGAGGTAGCAGATGTGTTTGTCCAGCATCACGGGTTATGGGGGAACAGTGTCTCCAGTTCATGAATTATAGGGGAGCCCACAATTAAGATGGAGACCTATGTACTGCACTCAGGAAACTCAGCACACTTTTTGCTCTTGATTTTGCTTTTCATCTGAGGATTGTATATAAATTTACTTTGAGTGTTTTATGATAATCCTTGTACCTCTCAATGGAATTACAGTTTCCATCATTCAGAGGAGCCTGCTGTTTATTATTGAGATAAATTTTAGGCTTTTACTCTTCTTAAATGGTGGCATAGATCATTTCTTTGCTGTGATTCTTGCTGGTTCCATTTTTAATTAGAAAGGAATTTGTTAAAGGGTCTGTATACATGAAAAGCACCTGGATAAAAGCTTATCCAGAAATGGTGGAAAGTGGTTAAAGAGCCTCAGGAACCCACAAGGTACCATTGGTTACACTATGACAAGTCCCTAGCTCTTCAGGACTGTAAGTTACCCAGACATTTGTTTAAAAAATGTTTTAAATCACTTCATTGATCTATGATTGACAAACAAAAGCTGAACATATTTAATGTATACAACTTGAATTTGGAGATAAGTATAAACCTGTGAAACTGTCACTACAATCAATACCAGAAACATGTCCATCAACTCTGAAAATTTCCATCCTTTTCTCTTCTTTTCTTTTCTTTCTCCTTTCCTTCTCTCTCTCTCTTTTTCTTTCTCCTTCCCTTCTCTCTCTTTCCCTCCCTCCATCCCTCCCTCCCTCCGTCCCTCCCTCCCTTCCTTCCTTCCTTCCTTCCTTTCTTTCTTCCTTTCTCTTTCTTTTTCTTTCTCTCTTCCTCTCTCCCTCCCCCCCGCCTTTTCTCCCTCCCTTCTATTCTTCCTTCATTTTGTGATTTAAAAACTGCTTACCATAAGGTCTATCCTCCTATAAAATTTTTAAGTGCACGCTATAATATTGTTCAATGTAGATGCCATGTTATACAGCAGTTTTCTAGGATTTATTCATCATGTATAACTGGACTCTTTGGCTTTTTTAGAGCCAGTGCAAATATCCACCGTCTGCAGCAGAGTGGCTATGACTGTGCTGACTGACGTGCCATAAGAAAACAAAAGGAACAACTTTTCCCTTTACCTTGAATATCTTTTGAGGAAACGATGATATGACAATGGCATCTATTTTAAATATTATTAGCATAAGGAGAGTACATTTTCCCTGACCACTCTGTCTGCTACACCCTCCTCACACCCTCCCAATAAGTAGTGCAGGCAGCAGAGCTATCAGACAGTCCAAGGAGTAAGGAGTGTCCAGAGGCAGTGAGGAAGGGACATGAAGGGACAGGAAGGTATAAATAATCCTCAACTGGAGGGCTGTTGGAGAACCATGGTATCTGGGAGGTAAGAAGGCATTTAATAGATGTTGAATAATATGTGTGAATAAATGAATGACTACAATAAAAAAGTTTATACACCAAATATTCTTAAAGCTCCTGTAAATGGTGAACCCATTATCAGGAGTGCAGTGTTAAGAGGAGTGAGTTAGCATAAGGGGCAACTCCAGGCTTGAGTTCCCCACACTCATCCACAGCATTGTCTTCTTTGAATTGGAGTCATAGATTATGACTCAGAGATTGGGTGGGACTTGGCTCTCCACCTGTTTTTAATGATTTATACATTTTTAATTGGTACCTTTTAAATCATCGTTTAAATATGCATCTATATAATATCCTCAAAATTTGCTTCTTGGTGTACAAAGCTGAAAAATATTTACTGTGTGGCCATTAACAGAAAAAGTTGGCAAACCCTGACTCAGAATATTCAAAGAAATGCTATCAAGATGAATATTGAATATGTTTGAGTCATCTCTGTCATTCACAGCCAAACTAGTAAAATTAGGTTCACTTTTTCCCCCCATATATGTTATGCTTTGCTTTCACTGATTTATGTAATTTCTAAATTACTCATGTTTTTGCCTATGTAAGTTTATTTATTCAATAGGTATTTATTAAATAGCTCTGAGGTAGGTAAGGGCTACTCAGGGCTGTGCAATATAGAGACATAACTGTGATTAATTTCTGCTCCCTTGGTATTTGCAGCGTAGCCAGAAAGACGTTCTCATAAATATGATATGTGATAGAAAGAATAGAGCCACCAGGAAGGGATCATAATGCACTGTCACTTCTGAGAGCTGGGACTGTCCCTGCTACTACTCAGTGAAACTTTCTCTCTGCATGGGCTTGTGTCTAAGTTTTCCATTTTGTAAAATGAGAACCGGATGAGAATGAATATTTATTATTTAACTGGCTTAAGAATTATAGTTTTAATGTATTATGGGAAGTCACACCATATTGGAAATCAAGAGACCTGGCAGTCACTTATGATGGAAGGGCTATAGCTCCTGGAGAAATCTTTGCCTATACTTTGTTTGGAGTCTGTAGTAGGACTTGGCCAGCAAATGATTTAGGAAAGATTAAGTCTTTCAGAAATTCAGTCAGAGAACTTTCAAGATTCCATCTAGTAGTAGTACCATTCCAAATATTCAGGTATCAACTTGATTGTATGTGTTTGAATGATGCATTTTTAAAAATGTAGACATGCTAGGATCAATCATTCCTTGGCCCACCCATGTTCAGCCCTGATCTCCTATGTGGACACAGAGTGCTGTCTACACTGGCCACCTCCGGCTACTATGGTGGGTCCAAGGTAATAACTGCTGGATTCTAGGTAAGGGTCTAATTAGAACATTTGCAGAAATTGAATCAACTAACTCAAGCATGCAATAGTCTTTTTTAAATGAGAAACACATGTCTATCTTTTATTTTTAACATTTTTTTAAGGTTAATTTTTATTGTATTTGACAGAGAGAGACAGAGATAAGGGGGACCCAGAGCAGTTGCCATATGGTAGTTGCACGTCTTTAGTTTCTATGTTTTCATTTCACAGGTGGGGTTAGGCTGCACAGGGCTGGAACCAGGCTGGGCTCAGGGCTGCACAGGGCAGGAACTGGCCAGGGACCTCCCACATGGGGCAGGAGCCAAATCGAAGACCTCCCACATAGGAGGCTTACCCTGGTGAGAACCAAACTGGGGACACACTTCAATTTAGCATGTGGGTCTGCACAGGCTGGGCCCGGGATTCAATCCACAGACCTAGGGCTGCAAGATGAGCACTCAACCCACTGAGCCATCCCGGTATCCCCATATGTCTTCCTTCATCTTCTGATTTCTTTTAGGAAAGGGACACAAATAATTTCAGTATCATTGAAGTTTTCATAGATCGTGTATATGAGTATGTTGCACATACAGATTTCAGACATCACTTATGGTTCTGATCCTGTAAACATACTTCATCCTTGTTTTCCAAGTCATGTCCCATAGAACCAAAATTACCATTGATTAGAACAAGCTATTTGCAGGGGTCCTTTAATAAGTACTGACTTCCTGAGAGGTTGAAAGCTCATTGGCTCTTAACTTCCAAAATTAATGTTTCTCTTATCATTGTGGGGTTTGTTTTTTTTTCTTGAAGTCACATAAGGACTAAGCAGAAAAATGTCACCTTCTTCTGGGACAAGATACAGTCAATATCATGATAAAATGAATGACAGCATTCTAATGAAAACCACTGTTGGCCATTCATTTTGAGAAAATTGGACTTGTTATAACATAAATGTTGTTTCAGTATGGGTCTCCACATCAGACGTTATACCATAATATCATCCATGAGGTTTACTGAATTTTTAAGGCTTTCCCTGAATCTGTCAGATCTTTGTGGAATTAATCCTTTATGATTGTAATAGCAGTTTCCACAAGGTGAATACTTTATTTCTTATGAATCATAATAAAGCAGCCTGTGCTTTGTTGGAAGTGACCTCTGCAGTCTTTTATCTTCCAGAGAAAAGCTGAGACTCTATTTTATGGGTAACAAAGTGGGCTGTGAGTCTCCTGGCATCTTCAATAACTGTAAGTTTGTGATAAACCAATCCCAGGGTGATTATAGCAGAACTCTTCATATACCAAATTTCCTTCTAAATTTGAAGGCAATTCTTTTTGTAAATAGCACTGTTAATAGGTGTGAACTCACAGACTTGTATAGTGTTAGAGCTAAAGAGTCCTGGGAGTTATCTCAGCTGGCTCCTGGCTTTATTGGTGAGCACAGGATTTTCAGTGGTTCAGCCCACACTTGCAAGTGACAGAATTAGACGAAGAACTAGGGTTTCCTGACTGCTTGTGCTGAGAGCTTTCTTTGGCAACAGTATGCCCTTTTTTGCGTATAAGTTACCTAAATCACTCTATTGATCTATGCAGAATCACTTGGTACTCTTTTGTTTTGAGCAACCCACACACAGTTCTTCAACTCCACTGCCTCTACCTTTCAAATGGATCCTGAACCTCACTGTTTCTCACCACTTCCCCTGCAGCCCTTGAGTCCAAGTTGCATCGTTTCTCTCCTGGACTGTGGAGCTAACCTGCTAACTGGCTTCCGTCTTTCATCCAATGGCCGCTCTTCTTAACACAGCATCCGGGATGATCCTTATAAAACAGTGTTTCCCAACCTTCGCTTTAGTGATGTGTTGGACTGGATGATTCTCTCTTGTGAGGGGCTGTCCTCTGGACTGTAGCATGGGTGGCAGCATCTCTGGCCTCTTCCCATTTCATGCCAGTAGCACCCTTCCCAAGTGTGACAACCCAAAATGTCTCGGCCAAATGTCCTCTGGGGAACAAAATCAATCCCTACGGAGAACTATTCTTTTAAATTGAAGTTGCACCTTTTCACTGTAACGATCAAACCTCCCCACCAGGTTTCTATCTTCCTCAGAGTTACTGCAAAGTTCTTTGGCTTGCCTGTAAAGTCCTACATGCCTCTCTAGGACCTACGGACCTTTTTATTATTATTATTTATTTCTCTCTCTCAGTCAGACCCAGCCATGCAGGCCTCCCAGCAGGTCCCGGAAAAGCCAGTCATGCTCCCAGCTCAGAGCCTTAGCACAAACTCTTACTCTCCCTACAGCATTCTTCCTCTAGACATTGTTCTATGACTTTAATAGACTAAATGCTTATGTCCCTTCCGCCACCCACCACATTTCTATGTTGAAGCTCTAACTTGCAGTGTGTTTTTGGAGACAAAGCCTCTGCTAGGTAATCAAGTTTAAGTGGGGTCAAGAGTGTGGGACTCCTCAATGGAATTAGGGTCTTTATAATATAAGGAAGAGAAGGATCTCTCTCTCTTCTTTCTCTTTCTCTCTCTGTCTCTCTTTCAAACATCCACACCAATGTAGATAATAAGAAAATTACTAATTACTACAAGTCAAGAAATGAATGATTTGTTAGAGGAAAATGCATACAAACTTTAACAGTGGCTATGACCAAATGGAAAGGATTATGGGCAATAATTATGATTATTGGGTTTATGTTCTTATTTGTGAACCGTAAATACGGGAAATAATAATATGGTTCTGAAAGTCAGTTGGTTTCTTCATAGTTAATGGCATGTCCCGTGCTTGTCCACTCTTTACTGTTATCCTCATGGAGATAGTCCTGTTCACTGGGTATTCATAAAGTGCCACTTTTTCTAAATATTCTGGGTAACATTTCTCAGTGTTCCAGTTGACAGTTGTGCACTCATAAAACACCATGCATCCACCTTTGAGAAAGACTCATGAAAAGCACAAGAAGGGAAAAGGCAGCTTACATTTTATTAAACTGAGCAAGGGGAAAAGCTCAAACCCCAGGCAGATTAGGCAGCACATCAGCGTTTTCCTTTTAAGGGTTCATTTTGCATGGGGCCTGGGGACTGATAACCCAGATGTCGGACTGTGTTACCTGTTGAGCTGAAACAAGCCCATTACAATTCACCCAGTATCACGCAGCAAAAGCAGTCTGCAGTTTAGAGGGTTCACTCTTAAAGCAGCACAGATGAGGAAGCTACTCCAGCACTCTCACTTGGCCCTTATCATTTCCTTTTCTCCTTTCTTTTTTTTTTCTTATCATTTTCTTTACCATTGGATTTAGCCAGAGGATATTCAGAAAGTTGCCTGGGGCACACATTTTTTGCTGGAAAAAAAACCATCAGATTTTCAGGTTTCCCTGCTTTGTGGGAGATGCCAAGTGTTGAGAATGTCGAGGGAGCGGGGGTGGGGGGTGTCGGGCTCACCAGGACATTTCTGCTGGGGCGGTGGGTTTTTGAACTCCACGTCCTGCAGTAGTATTTCTGAATTTGGCTCCCTGTTTGTAAAGGGAAGAAGAAAAGAAGAATCATTGTGTTGGGAACAAATTGGGTTCAGCAACCTGTGTCCACAGACGTTTGGTGGTGTTGGGCTAGGTGGGCAGATGTCCTGACACTAAAATTACTGGTACTGATTCAGTCTTGGTAGCTTCCGTGAGCCCCTCTCTTTGTAGTACGGAGACCTGAGTGGAGAAATGTGGATGCTGATAGAATATGTCTACTTTTGCCATGGTTTGAAGGAAGTAATTTCATGGGGGATAAGGTTGCCACATAAAATATAGAATTCACCACTAAGTATGAATTTTGGACAAACAAATAGTATTGCAGTATAAGTATGTCCTATGTAATACTTATTTAGCATAACTATTTAGGACATGACTATATGAAAATATTATTTGTCATTTACCTGAAATTCAAATATAACTAATGTCTTCAATTTTTATTACTAAATCTGGTAACTCCAATGAGTGGGATTTGTACTGCCCTTTAACATTTATCGTTTAAATTTTTATCCCTAGCTTCCCTATATGTTAATGATACAACATAAATTCACACAGTAGAAGGTTCCTGTATTTCTTCCTGTTAATCTTCCTTGTTTTATTTAAATTCAGGAATAAATTCCACAAAATGCAATTCATGTCTGATTTCTAGTTATTAGAAATAAAAACTTGTCTTGAAGTTGAATAGCTGTAAAATATAGTAGAGGTGGGATGCTCACATTCTTTTAAAGATATAACCACATCTTCTGACAATTATTTTTTACTTTGTCTCTTATCAAAGTAGGGGAAATAAAGCACTGATAACTCACAGAGGCCTAGTGGTCATCAGTTCTGGTGCTTTGGTGAGCTATGCTGTTTTGCTCTGGGCTCGCTGAAGTTCAAGTCTTGCATTAAAGACAAAGCACATAAAGTACACCCCTAGGCTGCAGCAGAATAAGTGCTATTATGGTTTTGCCCAACTAGAGACTAAACTGCACTGAAGCGCCTGTCAGCCAGGCAGGAGTATAAGGTTCCAGTATTTTAAAAGGCTGTAATGGTACTAAAACGTAATGAAATAAATGCAGCCTGAAAAAGCAGTACTTCCCCAAACTTCTTTGGGGAGAGGATTGCAGCTATTGTAGCTGATCAAAAGAACGCTTTTGACAGTGCTGTGTGAAGACCAAGAATATTCCAAGGAGCATTTTAAATGTCTGATTAGTTGTGGAGTTTTAGTTTTGTGTCATAGAGTATAGCCACTTGGGGTGCTGGTTGCAGAAGAGGAAAGATAAAGTAATGTCACCAACAGCCTGCTTTCTTGGCCCTCTGCCCACTTTTCTTCAGCCCCTCGAAGAAAAATATATAACAAATAATAAGAAAATATGAGTTGAAAAGGTGTTTGCTTAATTGCCTTTCTAAGTTATCCCCATTAACTTCAGCTCCCAACTTAGAAAAACAATTGCCCCAAATTGCAGTTTTTCCAAACTTGGAAAATTACAAGACAGTCCAGAGAACACATGGGTCCCCTTCGTCTGGTTTGGGCCACCAGATGCTGCTGTCAAGCTTCAGTCAATGTGAGGACGCCCCCGCAGGGCCAATCAAAGCGCACCTTGTGGGACCCCCGCCCCACAGCTGCTGGGAGGCAGGTCTGGGTGGGGCCTGAGTGGGTGCATTTCTCAAACGTTCCCAGGGCTATTGCTGTTGCCAGTCTGGGCATCATATTTTGAGAATGAATGTCTCAAACTTTGTATTCTGAGGTCCTTTAACCCAGTAAAGTTCACAGGTACTTTCAGGTTCTATTCATCCATGTTATTTTTGTTTTGTTTTTTAGAATTCCCACTCTGTTGGGAAGCTCCCAAACATTATAAGCTTTTACCAGGTCTGACGTCTTGAGTGACGATGACATATGTGATTGGTGTTCGATGAATGATGTTTGATGATATCCTATCATCCAATAGATTTTAATTTTCTTCAGTGGATATCTCTATCTTAACACAAGGGAAGCAGATGTTGTAGCATCTGTTTCTAAGAAGAGATAATGATGGTAGGGTTTTCTGAGTTGATTCCAAGATTTGGGAATCATCAAACTCTCCAACTATCCCAAAGTACAAGTTTTGTAATTTGAAAGAGATCAGATTATGCATAGTGAGTTCTATGGGGATTTGTGTGACATTTTCTTTTTCTTGTTAAATTTATTGGGGTGACATTGGTTGGTAAAAATTACATAGGTTCTAGGTGTACAGTTCTACATTACATTGTCTATGAATTGCATTATGTGCTCACCACCCAGAGTCTGTTTTAGTCGTTCTGACAGGTGTGTGGTGGCATCTCATTGTGGTTTTAATTTGCATTTGCCTAGTGGTTAGTGATGTTGAATATCGTTGCATGTGTTTGTTCATTTTCTTTCTTTCTTTTTTTTTATTGTTAAGTTTATTGGGTGACATTGGTTGGCAATATTGTTTCCAGGTGTACAACTCTACGTTACGTCATCTATGTGTTGCATTATGTGCTCACCACCCAGAGAATCAGCTCTCCTTCCATCACCACATATCTGGTGCCCACTCCCAATCCCCCCCCCCCCACCCACCGCACTGTCCTTCCCTGCTCTCCCCTTACCCTCAGGTAACCACCAAACTATTGAGTGTGTCCATAAATTGTTTTTTGTTTGTTTGTTTGTTACTTTCAGTTTTATATTCCACCTATAAGTGAGGTCATATGTTTCCTGATACTTTCAGTTTGACATATTTCGCTTAATAAGATGGTTTCAAGGTCCATCCATGTTGTCACAAATGACTGTATTTCATCTTTTCTTATTGATGAATAGTACATTTTCTAATCGTAAAATCTTTTCAGGAGCCTCCTTCTACTTCCATACTACTTTTTACAGATTCCATTTTTAGTTTTCATTGCTTTAACCAGAAGCTTTTACATTTTGAATTTGGGAAGGAATTTCTGACTCCACAGGCATTGTTTTTTCACAGTTAACCATGTTTGATGTTGTAGATAAAATATCAGACCTTAGAAAACCCATTCAAAATTAGTCTGCCTCTGTGACTGAATGGTCGAAAATTAATAAGAATATGATAAGGAGAGTAAGCACAAAGGGACTTAAGCTTACAGGAACATTTATACTAGTTTGATCATTTTGGCAAATTTCTAAAATACATTAAGGATCTTTTCTGTTTCTAGATAATTAATATAAACTTGGAACATCGCTGGCAATATCATCTCTGATGCTTATTTATGTCTGACAAAATAAAAGAACATAGATGTTAACTATTGCCTCGTGAGGTCATTCTACAAGAGTAGGCCTTTTGCTATATCTTCATTCAGAAACTGCTAAATGTTGGGGTTTTTTTTATGTTGATTCCTGCTTATAAATGACTGTCTCTCAAAGAAAAGGAAGGGGAAAAAAAACTCCAAGGATGATATGACTCTTTTTCAGATTGGCACAGATAAGAAAAGATATTAGTCAAATGTATATCTGGCTCTGTGCCTAAATCCTAGATTTAGAAATCCCAAGCCAACAATTGCAGAGAGAGAGGGATGGAAACTCACTCATTCTCTAATCATGAACTCTGGTGTCAGATTCAGTTGTACAACTTTCTTAATGGATAGGATTTTGATATGTTTCTCAAGTATATTTCTCCAAAATATAATTTCCTTCTGTAATTTTACGACAGGCCAAAAGGATGGCTTCTTTTAGGAAGCAAGACTGGGAAATGTTACTATTTGAGGGTTCATCAGACTGACCACTGGCATCTTAAAAATAAAACCAAAACAAAACAAAACAAAAGCTTCTCCAGTAGGCTTTCTTCTGGATGACATTATCACCATTGTCATTCTAATGTAAAATCCTTTGTAAAATTGTAAAGTAGGTAGTTTCCTTTGGACTCTTCCAAAGCATTCTTCTATTGTTTTGCAATGGTTTCTTTCCTCCATTTTCCAGGAGATCTTGTACCCTCATCAAATGCTGAAGGCCCAAATTCCAGCCACAAAAGTTGTGTCTACTGCTTTGTCATCCTCAGTTTTACCATCTTTCTCTGATCAAACATTAAATCAGTGTAGTTGATTTCAGGTTGGTTCTTGGATGAAACAATTAGATAAAATTATTTCATATTGTGATATGATGTAGTGTTAGGCAGAGTCCCTCCAAAACAAACAAGTACTCTAAGAGAAGAGGGATGAGAGTGACCTAAATTGAAGTCAGTAGAATGTATTCATGGGGCGTTTTTTAAACCAGTGTGAAATACAATTTGCCAAGGAGTGGAGACAGCATGTGTGTGTCTGACGTGAGCTGAATCTTTGTTAAGGGGACCACAGGAGACATTCAATATCTATTCTTTCCCAACAGATTCTTTTGATTGGGTCCATCCTTTATAAAAAACAATGTAACTAATGCAACTTACTTAAAGCAGTGAGATTTTTTATTCCAGCACCATATATTCCAAATGTTATTGTTACAAGGAGTACAAAGTTCATATTGCCAGCAAACTGCAAGAGTAATTGTACTAGAGAAAAGTTAATCTTTATTTAACTTGCCTAAATTATGTACTCACAGCACTGAAAACTGTCATAATCTCCTTGTTTCAGATTAAGTGGATTATTTATTTGTGATAATGGGCACAGATGCTCATTAACATGCTGTCATAAGCAGCTGTGGTAAATGTATTATGTGCTCTGTAACATAAATAAGGTGTTCAACTTGAGATTGTTGTTTAAAATATAGGCCTCAGGAAGAACAGAAAAATAATAAATCCTTCTTGCTATAGTTGGCTGGTCTTGAATTCTCAACTCCTTTTTACCATATTAAGGCTACTTGTATGGAAATCACAGGCATTTGGCTGGTGAAGTATCTTGACGTCAAGGACAGTAGCAGATCCTTCTGGTTTCCCATCCTTCGTGTCAATCTCGGTGTTCACCAACTTGTTTCTTGTCTTCTAAAAGAGAATATCCTCTATGCACAGGGGACGCCTTTATAACAAAATCAGTCTGTCTCTCAGTAAGCTTAGAGCTGGCTTCATTTGATGGATGCCTTCAATCCACCATAGTTCTGAAAAGTTTTTGAACTGTATGTCAAATTTATAGTTCAGTCCCCTCATTTTACAAGATGAAGGAATTGAGGTGCTGAGGACCTCAATGATGTTGGAACCATAGCTCTTTGAGTAATAAATCCAGGACCAAGGGTTAAATATTCAGATTCTCAATTCTCCACTCTCCACAAGGAGAATGGGCAGGAGTAATTAGGTTGGCTACACTAACAGGATCTGTGATTTTAGGTAATAGCTGTACTAACTTGCGTCTGCAAGTGGGATTTCTTACCTATTTAAAAACTCACCTGAGCTTAGTTCTAAATAAGTTTGCACCATCTGTGCAGAGTTGGTATTTGTCATTGTTATTAAAATACCATGGCTTGAGCAGATGTGTTTTTTTTATTTTTATTTAATGGATATTATAACCAGAATGCAGAGATAGAAATAGTATCACAAATCTTAGCTACTCTACTATTAACCATTGCTACCTTAAAACTTCTAGGTGCATTGAAAATATTAGTTTATTCTGTCAAAATTTCCAGGTACTAACTGATATGAGATGGTGACCATGCCTAGATTTGTATGAGTTATTATTTTTTTTATATTTTTATTTTTGACAGGGGGGGGGGGGAGAGAGAGAGAGAGAACTGAACTGGGGGAGCTCCCAGTTCAGCACATGGTTCCGCACGGGCCGGGGCCGGGATTCGATCCCCGGTGCCTGGCGCTGCAAAGTGAGCGCTTAACCCACTGAGCCATCCTGGCTTCCCCTGTATGAGTTCTTAATTGTCCCTATTATTACTCTTTGGACCAATTGTTTCATTAATTGTAGTTACTTCAGTTGGGCACTTTTTCTTTCTTTCTTTCTTTTCTTTCTTTTCTTTCTTCTTTCTCTCTTTCTTTTTTGTTTTAACACAGTATTCTTGATTTTAAATTTCATTTGCTCATGGACATTTTTCAAGGCACCCCACTTTTTTGACGAACTTGTAGAGAAAAGGCAAGAGGTTTAAGCCTGAGACCTATTTGAGTAAGTGAACACATTTCCCTGCACTTTCTTCTTCCAGGTTTCCAGATTAAGGCTTTCACATCACTGCACTTCCTGTCCGAGCCTTCTGATGCCGTCACAATGCGGGGCGGAAATGTCCTCTTGAACTGCTCAGCTGAGTCAGACCGAGGAGTCCCAGTGATCACGTGGAGGAAAGATGGCATCCACCTGTCCTTGGGAATGGACGAGAGGAAGCAGCAACTTCCAAATGGGTCTCTGTTGATACAAAACATACTCCACTCCAGGCACCATAAGCCAGATGAGGGATTGTACCAGTGTGAGGCATCTTTAGGAGACTCCGGCTCCATTATTAGTCGGACAGCCAAAGTTGCAGTAGCAGGTAAGTGTGTTCTTCCTTCCCTTCTGTCTTATCCATTTCTTCTTATTCCTTGTTGTTGGGATGGGAAAACAGTCTTTGCAGTAGCAATAGCTGCAGGGCCTGGCAGAAGTAAGGATCTCTTTTTTGTGTGCCGGTAATGCTCCAGCAGAGTGTGACTTCTGCCGGACCCTGTATTTGTAAGAAAAAGTAAGAATGTAAAATGTAAAAATGTGTATGCATGTTAATTCCCTCCTGGTCTTGACTTTTTTTAATTTTTATTTTTTGCAAATCAGCTTGGGAAACAGTAGATGGATGGTAACAATTAGCACAGCTGTATGAGGATTTCCAGAACAGTATGGCTTAAGATGATCCACTTTTTAGGTGTATGGAAAGACTTTTATTAATGGAAAAATATTATAAAATAATTTTCTAATTTTATTTTATAGACTCACTGATGCTGAACCTTTGCAGGTTTTGTTTGCTGGTTTTGCCTTCAGATCAGTGCATTTTATTTTAATTATAATGGCTTGACTTAACAAATATAGATCTCCAAATGAATAATAAAAATTGCCACTAGTACCTCCAAGTACCTAAATACTTGGTAATGTGTTGACTGAATAACTGAGTAATTAGATGAATAGTTTTTCTCTTTATGTGGCTATTTGGAAGTGGTGTAAACCCTGTAAAACAAGTACTGAATGTTCTGGAATATTCATGGGTCTTGCTATTTCTGCCCCACTTATTTTGGATACAGGTAAGCACATATGATTTCTTTTGGCCTTTGCACTGCTAGACCTCTAGGGAGAGGAATCAGATTTTTACTCATTTCTGTAATGATTTGGCTCAAAGTTAGGCATTGTTTTTGTTTTAATTTTCATATGGGACATAAACCAAGACAAATGGTTCTAACCTGAAATACATTTAGGTATTCAAATAAATAAACAGGTTTGAAGGGTTGTTTTCAGACTTTATCTTTAATTTTCAGTTAAAAAAAATTGAACTAATAGGCCTTTATTTTAGTCATTTGATATGGGTTTCCTCTCCAGGTTCCATTTAGTCTGTATCCTCGAAGACTGATGAGAATGAGGACTCATTTTCAGCAATAACAAATATCAGGACCATTGGGCAGGACCACCGTGTCCTGTCCCCGTGCACTCATCTAGTGAAGGTGTGAGAAAGTTGAAATATGAAAGAAGCCATTTTGTCAGGTGCTGGTCTAAAACACAGGATTTCATAGATATGCATCAGCCCATAAATACAGCTCGATGCCACTCCTTTGCGGCTTCTTTTCCCCACTAAGTTCTCTCTTTTGTGTTCAGTTAAACCAGATTATAAATTTACTTGAATGACGATGTTAGGCTGGGCAGGGTCCTCATTGAGAGATACTGTGACTACCATCCTGGTTTAACCTGGACTCACCTGATTTTAGCACTTGAAAGTCCCATGTACTACTCTCAGTTTCAGGTAAAACTAGGATGGTTGGTCAGCTACCTAGTGGTACCCCAGCCTGTTTTGGCGGTGACAGGACTGAAGCATGCATGCAGAATGTCCCTTTACTCAGGAGACATGTGAAGTGGCATCCTGATCATCAAAACCAAGGCTGTCAGCCACCTGAGACCTTTGAGTGATTGGTGTCAGAAATTTGATTGATGAGCATAAAGTGTAGAGAGGACTAAAAGTCTATGTTAATTATAATGTTTAAAAGGAACCAGTGGAACAGTGTTGAGGATTAAGTAAAAGTTGCTTTCCCGGAATATTCCCAATGCGGTAGAAAGGGTGCAATCTGATTTTTCTCTCATTTGAGAATTTCTGGGCTCTCAGATCTCTCCTATCAGTCACCCATGCTACTAAAGTGACTCTGCCGATTTGAATGAATTGGACTTACATCTTGCGCCCTGTTTCAGCAGGCTGATGCATATGTGCTGTTGCTGAAAATGGCCTGGTATGTTATGGTTTCACTTTTCCTGCAATCTAGATTCATTTTTGTGTGATCTCGGTTTCAATGGTGAAATGAAGAACTATTCCTTCCCTGTGAGACATGAAAATAAAGTGACTTTGGCTTTTGTATTCTGTACAAGGATAGGCTGGCAGATTCAGTCACTGAATTACAATCTAATATTAGATTGTATCATTTCAAGGCAATAAGGCTGTTCACAACATTTTAGACACTTACCATGCTGTTTGGAAATACAGCATACATCATTATTATGTCTGTTGAGGTTAAAATTGCCAAACTACTGGAATGCACAAGTGACATTTATCTTCCTTGTAATAAAGACCACAGGCCTGATTTAATCTCATTTTTAAAGCATTGGAAGTCACTAAACCAGTCACCACTAAAAGGTGAAAAAAAAAAATGTTCCGTATCCTCAGGTACAATGTAGAGCCCGTTTAATATAATGCCCCTCTTCCATTTTTTCTTTCTTAAAGTATCTTTTGATAAAAAGTACTGTGGCAAATTAAATTCATATTTAATCAATAAGCACATTTTATGCAATGATCTTACCATGCATCACTCATCCTATTTTCTAGGAACTTCTAAAGTGTTCTTTAAAGCCTGAGTGCATACTTCGTTGAAGAGGGAGGGAGAGAGTAGGAAAGATCAACGAAGGGCTTTCATTCCATCCAACATCTTCTTAAGAATCTCAGTGGTAACAGGATACTGACTATTGGTATTTCTGGTCATTGTGAATTCTACCAATAAGGAGTGATTGGGCTATTGAATCTCTATTTCATAGCAATTTGGTCAGTACCAGCTGAAACTTGGAATTTTATTTGTATCCAGTTAGCTCTAATATAAGTAGGAGAGCATTTCTCTGCCATGCATACCTCTATGTAGCTCTCTAGGTTAAGAGTCTGAAGCAAGAAGTGGAGCCAGACTTGATCTATAAAACTTCTCTCCTACCACCATCTCCACCTAGCAAAGCATTGCATGTTTAGTAGTTGTTCAGTAAACGTTTATCTTACCAATGAAGACAGGATGGTAAGCTGTATATGAAGAGATTTTTATCAATTCCAACTTCTCTGCCTCATCCCCCTCCTCCTCCACTTATTTTTCTCCTTTTTTAAATAAATAAACTTGATGAGATTAAATTTACCTACTTGTGTGCCTATAAACATGTTCTCAATGAAATGAGTTGGAATAATTTAATTCATATATCAAAAGTCGACACCTAAATTAACTATTGAGTACTTTGGACTGTGCTGTAATATTTGTATTATACTTACTAATAAAGACATATGCCAATTCCTCATTCATCCATAGCTCATAACATCAAGATGAACTCGCATCTGGCTTAATACTTCTTCCCTACTCTAGCTATTGCCAGCTATCTGAGCCTCTGGATTATTTTATATGAAACAGACATATAATAACCTACCTCCTGAAGTTGCTATGGCTTCTAAATAACATTTAGGATGCAAAGTCTTAGTGCAGAGAAGATTCTTATTCAAAGACATAATAATATCAATAGACATAATAACATTAACATTATGTTATTAAAATTACAACTTTCAGTATTTTCATGTGATGGTACAAAACCCTTTTTTGTTGTTAGGTGTAGGGAAATATGGGCTACAAATCACGAGCCATAAATATTTTGATCAGATATCAGCCTTTGTAATCTATGAGCTTGAACTGGTTCTTCAAAGTTGAATCTGTGCAGTTTGTTGGTAAGCAGTGCCAACATCCATTTGACTGCAAGATTCATTTTTCACAAATTGATCTGCAATTTCAATGGAGCCAGTGTGCTGGGCAGACCAGGAGTTCAGATCAAGCAACTGCTGCTATCATTTCAGAAAAAGATGCTGGGCAGTCTTCTCAACTGAGCTGCCTTAATGCCCTTTCAACAGAAAATGATTTACTAAAGCTGGGGTCATAGGAGTAAGTTTGTATAGACGGGACATATATTGTAACCCCCTCTCCTCCAGGGCAGAAATTAAAAATCAATGCCAACGTGTAAGAAAACCAGATCATTACAGAGCCCCTCTGAATAATCATAATAGAGCCCTTTCATTTGTTTTCACCACCACACATTCACCATCCTACACACCCATGTCCCCACACAGCTACTTGCCCACCCACATCCCCTGCAGGACTCTGAGGGTCACTGAGGGGACAGAAGTGCTACGTCTGCTTGTAGTCACACTCCAGGGGATGGAGCAGGACCAGCCCCTTTACCCTCACGTGAAGCAACACGAACTATGGGATACATTATAGGACATCTGTGTTCAAGGGGTTTCTTCTTTTGCCAATTTTTAAGCATTTACATCTTGAATATTAAAACAGTTGACTTGATTTTTGTAATACTTGGCTCTTTGCAAAGTATATTTGCATAATATCTCATAATGCTCAAAAACTGCTCTATGATATAGATACCTAAGTAACAAAGAACAAAATGAAAGAAGAAATGTGGTGACTTGTTTCAGGCAGAGTCTGGAACTCACATTGTCTAACTCTGACACATATTTATTCCCTTGTCCCTTTGCTTTTCAATCTACGGACTAGATTTAAGGGCACTGTGAATAATTTCCCACTGATGGGAAAATCTCTTATTTTTAATAAATGAAACTCTCCAAATATAAACTGAATGAAAATAATAGTACTACTAATAAAACTGGTTCTATTTATCTATATAGTATCTTGAAAATATTAATATTAACTCGTGGGAAAAACACTATGACTTGAGTGTTTTCTTCTAAGATGAGAAGATTTTGCCATTATAACTTTCCATTCATTAATGACACGTGAAAATCTCTCCTGCAATGTAGAGAACATGTATTTTTAAGAAGTAAGCTTATAGTCTGACTTATTTCGCTTAATAAGATGGTCTCTAGGTCCACCCATGTTGCCAGAAATGACTGTATTTCATCATTTCTCATCGCTGAGTAGTATTCCATTGTGTAAATGTACCACATCTTCTTTATCCAGTCATCTATCGAAGGGCATTTTGGATGTTTCTATGTTCTGGCCACTGTGAACAGTGCTGCGATGAACATGCGGGTACAAACATCTTTAAAGATTAAGGTTTTCAGGTTTTTTGGGTAGCTTGGTGATGGCCTGAGGGAAGGGGAGGAGGGGGAAAGGAGAGAGGGGAGGAGGAAGAGGGCACCAGCATTATGGACACACTCAATAGTTTGGTGGTTACCTGGAGAGGGGGAAGAAGTGGGTAGGGAGAGTTGTGGGGGGACGTGGGAGTGGGCACCGGATATATGGTGGTGGAGGGGGAGCTGATTCTGGGTG
>PVKE010026374.1:5997-22461 GCA_004027555.1 Craseonycteris thonglongyai
CATTGGAAAACTGTCTGATTGTTACCAACCAATGTCACCCCATTAAATTTAACAATAAAATATAATAATATTAAAAAAATAAAGAAAGAAAGAAAAAAAAAATGCTGTCTGTAACTCACAGTCATAATAAGAATGATATTTAGTCAGAAAGACTAAGAATGTCATTGGGGTCATATGGATAAAATTCTCACGCAAACATTATGAAACATGTCTCCATGCTCAGTGGAAACATTTCTTCTTAAAGCAGAATGAATCTCCTCTACCAGCAAAAGGCAGGTGTGATGATAAAGTAGAGTTGTGTGAGGCAAAGTCCTGCTGGTGGATACAAAGGCTGTAGGTGACCTCTGATTGGAGGCACTGAACAATCCAAAATAGACTCCCTTTCAATCTTCTACTATTCTGTTCTCTTGTAAATGGAGATGTTCTTTAAAATCTTAAACAGTTATGTAACTTATTAAAAGGCAGGATTTTTCTCTTTCCTGGTAGGAAGGGGAATGAGGATCAAAGGAGAGTTTTCTTAGAGTCAAAGTGCTTTTTGCTGTTATGGGGAATGGGGGAATGATGGAAGGAAGTGCAAGACAGCGTGTTCATGGTTATTTCAACTCAGCCAGAATATCAACTCTCCTTTTGCTTGTTAGAAGGAAAGCATTAGTGTTTGGCAAGTGAACAAAAAAAGTTCTGAGGTTAGATTGTTCACTCTGGGCTTACTATGAACTTGGCTGAGTTACTCAGCCTCTTTCAGGCCTGTTTATTGACCTAAAAATATTAACAGGATAGTAACAAACTCTACTGGAGGGTTGGTACAAATGACTTGAAGCAGAATGAATCACTAGTACTACTACTAGATAAGGGTCTAGCACCACTCAGGTCAGTGACTTGTACATAATAAATGCTGAATATACAACACATTAATTTATTATTGGTGCTATTATTAAGTTATTTATTTAACCTCTTATGCTTGTTTCCTCATCTCTAAAATAGAGGAAAAAAATGGTACCTTTTGATACACTAGTTGTGAGAGTTAAAAGGAAGAGCATACCTATATTACAAAATATTAGTGCCTGATATGTAATAAGAATTTAAAATATTAATAAATTAATCATTGGTAGCCCTTAGCTACAAGCAGCCACTCAACTTCAAGTTAACTAAAACTAAGTTAAATTTGAAATATCATGTGAATCACATTTCAAGTACTCAATAGTGACATGTGGCTAGTGACTTGACTTGAACAACACAAATTAGAACAATTTTAGCATCTGAAAATTCTACTGGATAATGGTCATACATATGAACTTAAAAATTTGTGCAGACAAACATCTGTTCATTCATATTGTTAGTTAGTGAGTAGAATAGAGAGGAAGGGATGAAGAATAAACAGTTTATAGAAGATGATTAACACATACATTACGTAACTTCATACTGCCTCGGGTTGTTTTAGGAGTGCTTTCTTTACATTTAGCCATGTGTTATTTTAAGAAAAAACATTTTTTTAATTATGATATAACAACTATAGACCTTTTAACTTTACACCAAATTGACTCCAGTTAACAAGCAAGTAGTTATTCAAACTACCGATTCAACAGCTATGTACTCTACAGAATTCACTTGCAGTCACTTAATTTTCAAATACAATTTTAAATAGGACTTTGTGTGATATCCCAATAGAACTAAACTTTCTATGGCTTTAGTGATCTAAAGACTTTCAAAAGTGGAGACTAAAGCTTTTCTAATTTTTTCAGGTTTGAAACAGCCTCATAGGTCACATATAACTGCCATGCAATTGTTAACAACTAGATCCAAATATGTTTATTATCAAAATAATTAAGTTACCATGACCTCTCTCATTTCAAAAGTGGGTGGCCATTTTTTCACATTCTTGTTGTTTTAGTCCTGGATTTCTTTGGGATATTTGATCACTCCACAATATATAACAGGTGTTCCAAAATTCACGCAAGAAGTAATTTTGATAGAAAACACAGGTTTGTAATTAAAAATTGTAAATTTTTTATTGATTCATAAAGTATACAGTATAGGGTTATGTATGGAATAGATATTGGGTAAAAGGCCTCCACGGTTTTGTAAGCATGAAGATGCAAATCTTTCACGAGAATATGCTATAGAGAGCTTCTCGAAATATCCAATTCTTGACCACGGTGCTGAATTGATGTCCCTGAACTGTCAGCAACACTCTCACGAACTGCTTTGATATTCTGTGTTGAACGACTTGTTGAAGGACGGCCAGAGTGTTTAAGATCACTAATTGATCCAGTCTCCCTAAATTTTTTAATTAATCTCTTCGCAGTTGATGAAGTTAAATCACTATTCCGACCAGATTTTGTACAAAAATTGTGAACTGTAGCTGCCAAACCTTTATTATTTTAAAAATATTGCTCAACAATGAACACGTGTTGTTCTTTCATGTAGCACTCCATTTTTAATAACCCTGAACTGTCACCTGTCACGCTGTCTTTTTTTTCATTGGCAACACTTTACCGCACAAATGACACAAAATTCAAATCTTGCATAAATTTTGGGACACCCATTACATATATCAACTAATTATATCACCGACCTGGAACTAACATTATGTTAATAATATCTCAAAAAAAAATAATAACTACATATCTAATAAAGAAATAAGTACATTACTAAGTATAATAAAACAGGTCAAGAAACAGCTCCCTGTGAGTGGTTTAACAAGGATTATAGACTATTGACAAAATAACCATTCCTGCTCCTAATAAAGTAGATAATATTGCTGAAAGATAATTAGTTTCCTTTACACTTGACTTCTCAAACTTTTTGAAATGTCACTGCATAGATGGGAACATAGCAGACAGTGTTGCCCTAATTTATTTGATTATCTAAACCGTTTCTTATCTCTTTGAAAGTAGTACTTTTTTAAATGACTTTGAGAAATGCCGGGGTTTAGTGGAGATTATATTAATATATGAGCCCTAATTCTGTCTCAGTATGCTAAGACAAAAAAAATACTGCATGAATAAACTTGCAAAACTAGAAAGCTGACATAAGATGATCATTAATGTTGAGCGATCATTTGCACAATACTATTGTCATCACATTGTCAGGAAAAGTCAAGGGCTTTGTGGATGATCATGAGTAGTAATATATAATAAGGTACAATCACAGTTCATTAAATAATTAAGACTTCTGAAACTTAGAATATATAATGGAAGTATTTTTCATTGCCTTTGCTTACAACAAGGAGAATAATGATGCCACTTAATTTTACAAATATACTCTCTATCCCATCTCTTAGACTTGTTCTTCTATAATTTTTACATCTTAGAGTTCATAAGAATTTTGAGAAAAGATGATCATACCAAAATTATTTAAAGACTGCACCGTGATGTAAATGGTAAAACTTAAACATCTGGAATCAGAATATTTCTTTAAGTGTTTAGATGGAGCTGAACACTTAAGTATTATTATCTAATTATCCAAATCTCTGGGGAAGGAACTGAGCTTTAAGAATACAGTTTTATAGTTCTATACAGGAGTCAGTGTCAAATTCATGATTAATGCATAACCTTCTGATATCTTATAATTTGGTTCATTATCATCTTTAGTTGACTTATTTATCTATTATCAGTTACATTTAGGACTATGCGAGGCATGTAAACTCCCATTTAAATAAGTTTATAAAAAGACAAGTAAAAATTATGCTGGTTATATGAATTTCAAATTATAATATCTGTCAGAAAGGTCATAGTTATGATTACATTGTTTTGTCTCTGCTCTAGAACATTTATATTTTAATAAAGATTAAACAACATTTCTTTATAATTAAGAAAAATTATTTTAAAAAAGTTTATATTTATGCATGTATATCTTTAGCTAATTATTCATACTTCACCTTAGCATAATATATCAGGTTTAATAATTATTGAATTTTCTCAAAAGTGGTGTTTCTCTTTTTCTATATAAAACAGGGATGTCTAACCTTTTGGCTTTCCTGGGTCACACTGGAAGAAAAAAATATTGTCTTGGGCCACACATACTGTAGTATGCACTAACAATAATGATAGCTAATGAGCTTTAAAAAACATACAAAAAAATATAATGTTTTAAGACAGTTTACAAATTTCTGTTGGGCCATAGTCAAAGCCATCCTGGGTCACGTGCAGCCTGTGGATTACAAGTTGGACAAGCTTGAAATTATAAAGCATAAAACACAGAAATTATGTGCTAACTTTATATATCAATGAAACAATATTATTGAAAAGAAAGGAAACATTTCTAACCTTAAAACAGGCTTCAAAATCTATATAGTTGTTTAAAAACAAAATCCACAATTTGCATTTTTATTCAACAGTATAATATCAATAGCAATAGTTATTTGGTATATTTGTCATTTTTCATTCTATTGTCATAGAATTCCTGGAAATGTTTTCAGCTCACAAATTGTCTAATAACTTATGGGAAATAGCTATGATTTATTTTATTTTTTAAGATTTATTTTACTGTTTTTTCGACAGAGAAACAGACATAGGGAGAGACAGAGAGAAAGCGGAGAGCCCAGAGCAGTCTCCATAGTTGTATGTCATCAGTTTTTGACAATTTCAGTCCACACAGGTGGGTGGGGTCTGCACAGGGCAAGAATCGGGTGGGGGCCTCCTGCATGGGAGGGCACACCCCCATAAGCTGGGGGCCAATCCAGGGGCCTCCCACATGGGAATCTTACCCTGGTGAGAATCGAACTCGAGGCCACACCCCAGTTCAGCATATGGGTGTGCATGTACCAGGCCAGGACTTGCTCCTCAGTCCCCAGGGCTGCAAAGTGGCACTTAACCCACTGAGCCATCCTGGATTTCCCATGGAAATAACTATGATTTCAACACTTTACACCTATAATTTTTTAAATGTGAATAGTTAAGACAGCACATCTTTCTTCTCAGTACAAACAAACAAACAAACAAATTTACTGGACCTCATGTGAATTTGCACAATGTTTATGAGCAGAAATATATAAAAAGAACGGCATCTACCATGAATGACTGTAGGTTATACTTTGCCTTGTATATTTATTATTATAAGTATTGTATTCACTTTAATCCCAAAACAGTCTGATAATGATAAAAAGTAATAATAATAATGAAAAGGGAAAACAAAAGAATTAGTATATACAAAATGTTTTAAGGAATTTCTGCATATTATATTATTTAATTCTTACAATGATAGCTATGATGAAGGTACTGTTGTTATCTTTGTTTGATGGAGAAAAAAATGTATGCATAATTTAAGAAATTTGCTCCAGATCATGCAGCCAGGAAGTAGAGAGTCTAAGATTTGAAAGCCAAGTAATTCAGCTTCATAATTCAAGCTCTTAACCAATATAGTATACCACCTCTCTTGGTAAGTGGGCTAGTTGCTTTCAAATCTATCTTGAATATGAGAAAATTGAAGGTCAGAGCTATTTTACAAGTCAAATTTGAACTGAAGTTCTTTGAGTAAAATCCTACCATGTTGTTTCATAGCATTGTCACACATCAATTTTCTGTTCCCTTGGGTAAGCTATTCTTTGGGTATCCATCATGATCCTTCCTTTTAATTATGGCTTGTTTGTTTGTTTGTTTTTTGCCAGTACAGGCCTAGATTTAATGGGTTAAATCAAGTTAGACACATGCCACTTTCTGACTTCAGGGAGTAAAAGTATTAAGAAAACACAAACTATGGAAAGGACTTTAACAAGGGATACCTCCATTGAACCAAAGGCGAATAGGATAGATGCCATCAGAGAATTGGAACCATCAAGGAATGTCTGGAAGATGCTAAGCAGGTAGAGCAAGATTGAAGGTGAACTCCACGGAAGAGAGAAGTTCCAAAGCATGCTGGAAAATGAGATGGCACCATTACCCTCCCTCATAAAGGGAAGTGTCACAAAACAAACTCTAGCCCAGGTTCATGGTGATGACTCAACCTAAATCTTTAAAACATTCATTTGCATTCTGGAAGGGGAAACTGATGTATTTTATTTTCTCCTCAGCTCTTCTGTGATCCTACAATTTTGGAAATATGTATATGCAGACAATGAACTTGACTCTTTCTTTTCTCCCTCTGGACTAGTTTCAGCCATGATTTTACATTATGAAAAGCAGTAAGTTCTGGAATTTGAGTCGAGATGAAAACTGAATAATATATGTACTCATATACTCAGTAAATGAAACTGATTCAGGCTTCCTAGCTTTGTTTCCTTCTTAAGGGCCTGAGGTCAGTGAAGGGAACTAATATGTATTTTAAATTTACTATACATTGAATCTGTACTAATATTATGATATAGATCTCAGCTTAATTCTTAAAACAACCCTATGAGACAATACTATTATCACTGTTTTCCTGATGAGGAAAGGATATACTGCAACATGAGGAATTCAGTATCAGAAGAGGGACGGCAGTGTATTTGAAAGAGATTTCTGCAACCATATTCAAATACTGCTCAATGAAAGCACAATGAGGTTTCAAACATATTGTCGCACGCAAATACTTGCTGAGGCACAAAGTATGCGTTGCATAGAGTTAGATATTACAAACCACCACAAGCACATGCATAATATAAAAACTGATATCTTCTCAGAAAGCTTGGATGGCTTAGCGGGTTAAGCACTCGCTTTGAAGCCCCGGGGACGAGGATCGAATCCTGGACCCGGACCAGGCAGCCCCATATACTGAACTGGGGTGTGCCCCCAGTTCAGTTCTTGCCGGGCCTATGTGGGAGGTTCCCGGCCCAGTTCCTGCCCTGCGCAGCCCCGCACCCACCTGTGGAGTGAAACTATATGGAAAATTAATGCTGTCAACTATGGAGACTGCTCTGGGCTCCCCCTTCTCTCTGTTCCTCTCTGTTTCTGTCTCTCTCTGTCTGTCAAAATCAATAAAAATAGATTTTTAAAATTTGATATCTTCTTTTAAATGCAGTTTGATTATAATGGGAATTTGCTGTATTATATTACTGATCTTGCAGACGGAGAGGCAGTATGACTTATCTGCTGTCCTATAGTGATAGAATTTGAACACGACCTTATAATTTCCTAAGTCATTATTATTTCCTATTTGAGTTAGGATAAGAAAAAACTGTGAATACTTCAGAAATAAACTCATTATCAATTTTCCTACTGATACAAAGCCCTGGTAGAAGAGATTATGATGAAAATGCTCAATGAACATCCTGGGGTCATTTGGTTATATGTAAACTTTTGTGTGTTGTAGTCCAAGTTACTTAAAAAATGAATATATTTTGCTAATAAATTTACAAAGCTAGAAATTAATATTTGTTTTTTTATCTAAATAGTTCAAAGAAACTTTTATTTTTAAATGTAAAAAAGAAAAATTAGCAAAAATAATTAAATAAAAATGGAAAAGTATTAACAAGTGTTATTACCATCATTGCTCCCCAGCTTTCATTTTTCATATTTAATCACTAGTTTAGATTATTTCAGAAAATTTTATGTAGTATATCTGTATCACATAGTTCTATACAATATATTTCTATATAAATCTCTAGTGTATGCATTTTCTTTTAAAATAAGATTATACTATATATGTATAATTTGCTTTTGTTTAGCAAAAATATATGTCAGAATGTATATGGATTATCCTCACTGTTCTTAAAAGCTCTAGAATCACCAATAAAACTTCAATTTTTCACTCAAAAAATAATGCCGCAACAAATATCCTCATACATGTGCCTTATTGTAACGTGATTGCTAGAGCTTCATGCAATTTTACAAAGATACGTGCAAAAAAAAAAAGGACATGTACATTTCCTTTATCATATCCTCCTCTTTCCCACACCCCCAAAATCCAAATTTTACTTTAACAAAATGTGGTGTTACGGAGGGGGATTATTCATGTGTTCACAATGTAACCTTGACAAATTTAATTAAGCATTACCTGTCTTGGTTTCTTCTTCAGAAAAATAGGGATAATAACAGAGCCTGTGTCATAGGGTTGTTGAGAAGATTATATTATTGGAACAATTCCTTTTGCTTAATAAGGGCTTAGTAAATGTCACATATAAACTAAAATGATCTTTTACCATGTCGGATACAAGTGTGATGTAAAGTGGCAAATTTCTCTTTTCTTAACCAACAAAATGTCAAAACAGTGCAAATTTGTTCCATTGGTTTGAAATGCCAATATCATTATATACAAATTTATAAAATTATCTTTGCTGATTCTGAACCATGTATTTCTGTTTCATTGGCCTATCTATATATTCTTATAACATACCTATACTATAAAATAGTGTTTTTATGGGTACATAATATATAATAATATACACAAATTAAATAAACCTATTACAGATTTCTATATGTAGAAATTTCTATATCTATATCCAGTAATAATCACATCCACTTTGATAATAGTAGCATTTTGGGGTGGAAAACCTTAAACACTCAGAATTATAAAATTAAGAGCAAATTGAAAACTTCTCAGTCTGCATATTTCTCTCAGTCCACATCAATGGTTTGAATCACTTCAATGATTTGAAAGCTATATATGAGATACTTAACATATACAAATAAGCTTTCCAATAGATTGTATAACATTTTCAAAACTGACAAAAAAATAAATTACTAACATTCTTTTTTATGTGTCAATTTATGTCAGTTAAGCTTTTGTGAACTTCCCATTTTATGTTTAGATTAACTTTTTTAATAATTGATGAGACTTATAATCAATGTCCAAACCCCAAGCAGATACATATAGCAATGGATATGCACATTCACAAAAAAATAGTTGAAAAGATATATATCATAGTTGAAAAGGGACAAATCCAGTGTTCTTGATGATTATTATTTTCTCACCTTTGATAATTTATTAGGTCACTGGTTACACCAGTTAAGAGTTATTTTGTGGACTTCTCCTTTCTAATAAGGTCAGTTATATCAGAAATCTTACATTGCTTTCAACTAATATTACATAGTCAGAGATGTTTTCTGTCTCTCTTTTCCTATAAATATGGTGAACATCTCTCTTATGGAATACTGACAGTCTGAGGAATCCTGTATGTTCTATTGGTCCATTACTTATAGAATTTTGCCAAATAACCCTTTTTTTAATTTTACACGACATTAGTGGTGTTTGTAAACAGAGGCCCATGTCCTCATTGTAAAACAGTGATATAAAACATATACAGTATTGTAATATGAATTGAGAAAAATAATTATATGGTCAGGTAGATTTCCATTGGCAGTTATAACTGTAGGACACAGTGGTTTGCACTGTTGTCTCTCTACTTAGAAATAGTTCTTTATTTCACTAAGAACACACAACCAATATGGTCTCATTTCTTCTACCACCTATTGCAAACATTCACAATTATTTTCAGACCGCTTTATCATTTTTTAAATCATGGGCTTCTCTCCAGTGAAGAAGAGAAAAATGATTCCTTTCCCACGATTAAATTTGAGGCCAGAAGACATACTACATCTATCTATCTACCCGGTCTCTAAGCTAATTAAGAAAGCATTCTTAGTTTGCCATTTTAGACATTTTACCTCATCCCTGATATATTCCCTGACACTCCTCTCCTCTATATTATCCTTACTCCCAGTGTCTATTTCTTATGTGCTACTTTCACCAGATTCTAATTATTTGTTCACTGATCTGTCTTTTCTAGTAAAAAATTAATTCCTGAAAAACTGAGGACACAGCAATAACAAAAGAGATAAAGTCCCACCCCCATGAAACTTACATTCTGAGAATAGTATAAAGACGCAAACATTGAACAAATAAAATACATAAAGAGGGGAAGCCGGGACGGCTCAGTGGGTTAAGCGCTCACTTTGCAGCCCCAGGGACTGAGGATCGAATCTCGGCCCCGGCCCATGTGGACCCATATGCTGAACTGGGGAGTTCCCCCAGTTCAGTTCTCTCTCTGTCTCTGTCTCTGTATCTTGCTCTCTCTCTGTCAAAAAATAAATAAAAATAAAGTCTTTAAACATTGTCTTCTAAAAAAAAATACGTAAAGAGGTAAATGAATTAATAAAACAATATAGATCATAATATGTGAAAATGAATAGACCTTGTGATGCACAATAATAAGGAATAATTGTATATGTAAGGACTTTAGGAAAGATAGCTCAGGAAAGCATTGAGACAGACCCGGAAAAGGACACACTGTGGGAATTTATGGGAAGAGCCCCAGGCAAGGGTCAGAGCAGGCAGAGCCTACATCATGGGATGAAAACTGGACTGGAAGTTCAATTCATTTCTTCCAACCAGTTTCTGTACTGTGTGGCCCTTCCCACCTGTGTGTACCGAACCGTGTGGAAAACTGATCATGCACAACTGTGGAGACTGCTTTGAGCCATCTCCCTTCTCTCTGTCTCTATCTAAAACAATAAAATCAATCTTTTTTTTCTTAATTGAGCCTATTTATATGACTAAATCTATATATATTATCTTAGGGTTATCCAGAGAAACAGAAAAATAGGAGATGCCTGTCTGGCTATCTGTCTGTCTGGCTATCTATCTATCTATCTATCTATCTATCATCTGTCTATCTATAGAGAGGGTTATTTTAAAAATGTTTTTTAAGGAATGGGCTCCTGTGTTTGGGGTTGGGAATTGATGAGCAACTGAAAGAGAAAACAACAGTTTTCGACTCAGTTGCTCTAACTGACCATTGTTCATAGAAAGTAATTATAAGGACAAAATAAGTTACCATAAAGATGATTTCTTTCTCATTTCCGCTGTCTTTTTTATCATGAAGATTACCAGTTGCAAACTGTGTAGATGTGACTTTCAATCACATTATGCCGCCTGGATGTTACTGAAGATTTCTATATTTTCTTTTTAAACTTGAATCTCATCATTATTAATGAGAAGATTTGTTTGTGGCCAACAAATAGATTTTAATGGTAAACATTCTGAAGCTATTTTTTTCTTGTACTACAAGAATTACAAAATCATCTAGTCAAAACTGAAAAGATATTACTTTAGAGTTGAAATATTATTAAAGTTGTCCTGACTGATAAGTCTACCACAAATAAAATAATCTTTTAACATGTAGTAACAAACTTAATTTTTATGCTATATGCTCAGCAATTATAAAATATTACTGAAAAATTAAAATGCACTGACTTATGTTTAATATGAATAAAAATAAACAATAGAAAAAATTATGCTCAGTAATCTACCAGCGAGCCTGAGAATTCTACTGCCAAATTGCTTTTAAAGAATAAACTCTGACAGAATGGCATATATAGTACTATATTATGCGTATGAGTTTTATGTATATTGAAGTAAAGAATCACATTAAATCTGGTATTTTTGCACGCATGAAAGAAGAGCTCTTTTCTGAAAATAAGATGAATCAATCAGAGTTCCTCAAAATCAAAATAAAAGAAAATGTCTTTTCTAAAACAAGTCTGCATGTGTATATAACACCATTCAAAAAACATAGTTAGATTTAGAGATTATGTATGAATTATCCTTAATTATCATAGCAGCTTGTCTATAAATATCATTTCAGGGACTATTATCTATATAGTAATGTTAAAAAATGTAATGACAGATTTATAAATGTGTTGAAGGTGCCATATTAAATTATAAGCTCTGGAGGAGTGATTTTCAAAAAAAAAGAGTGTTTAAAAAAAAAAGGATAAGGTGAGGCACACCATAATGCAAAATACTGTAATTGCTTTGTGTTTTTAATACTACCTACTACTACTAAAATACACTGGAAGGTCAAATACTATGCAACCTCTTTTCATAGAATATAAAAATGGGTGTGTTTTTAAAAACTTGTAAAATACTGCTTTAGAATTCCAAATGACATATTACATGCCAAAGAATGAAATGTGGCCCTCTGCAATAGGGAGGGTATGTGGGATTTCCTTCATCATTAAGGAGAGGCAGTCATAGAGTAAATATCAAAATGAAAGATAGTATTACTTTTCAAATATCAACCTTCAACTTAGATATTTGACTGTGGTGACATTTTAACATACAGCAAGATAAATAACGATTACCACTCCAAAAAGAAAGTACCAAATGAACCAAATAGGCTTTCCTCTGATTCTCAAATTATGGTTGCCCAGTCAGTTATCATTTCAGGAGAAAGAAAAGATCATTTAAAGGTGATGGTGATAACTTATATACCAGTATAATTTTGTGGGAATTTGGGGAAATCAGGTACTTCCGATGTCAACAATTAACATAGCAACTAAATTGACCAAATTTCACAAGGTACAACTGACCTCATTCCATTTATAATTACACTTTAAAGTGTGACAAGGCAATATACATTGAATGCCACCGAATTAGGACATACTAGGCATCTCTATTCTTGCACTACATTATTTTCAAGAAAATATAGAAAAAAAAGAAACTTTAACATAAGGAGCCAACACCATGTTCAGCACTTTATGCACATTTTTTATCATTTTTAACTAGACTTCTAACTGTATTATTAAGCTGAAAAAAGTTAGTTGAATTAGTTAATGCCACATAACTTGTTAGGGTCATTGCTAGTATATTAACAATTTCAGCCTGACTTCCACACTCGCCTTTTACTGAGACAATGTGACCTCTATGCCGACCCTGTATCATCTCACCACAATTAGAATTTATTGAATAAATCTTCAGCACCATTTCTAAACAATGTCTCAATTTTAGACAATCATCCTTGAAAAATAAGGAAAACAGATGACACCATAGAACTTGAACAAACACTCTTGCTTTTCAGCAACAGCAGCAGCAGCAAAACTAGTTAGTGTACAGGTATCAAGTTCCTGTGCTGCATGATGTCTTCAACTTATTCTTAAGACTTCCCACGTGATAATCGAGGAAAATCAATGTATTTCTATTAGAAGAATATTTCAGTAATGATGTTAAAGACATGTGTGTGTACATATACACATATGTAATTTGTCTTGGAAACTGAGTTGCAGGTTGTGAATACCTCTTGAAAACCACTGTCTCCACTGGAGGTGTCTGGGAGAGAATACAGGATGAGTACACACTGTACTGCTGATTGAATTGTTACTGGCAGAAGCACTCCTGCCTGAACTAGCTGATGGGAATCAGGAGAGTGGAAGGCACATTTTACAGAGAAAGTATGTTTGAAAACTTCCCTGAATTTGGCATATGCTCCTAATAGGATACAACTAACAGGGAATATAATGACAATAGAAGACATTTTATGATAGGAAGTGTTCTATGAGAGATGGCGACTTTTTTATTGTGATACTGCTTTCTTCAAGAGATCACCAGCAGGTATCTGAACATTATCTTCTAACTATTTTATAACAGAGTAAGTAAAAAGGTTCAAAGTCTTGAGAATAATCGTTTTTAAAGAAGACATTATTTAAAATAGATTTAAAAATACTCTGCAATACCACTTCACTATAAACGTGCAAAGGTCAAAATAATCACATTATTTCTGAAATACAAATGAGTATTAATCTGGACATTAAAAATTCACAAACTATTTACAACCCATAATACTAATTATCATATATACATTTTTCTTGAGTTCAAAAAATGACATTCTAAAGTTCTAAATGTGATACTGATATGACATATATATGGCTTTTCAATTACAGTTTGTGTATGGTTTTCCAAAAGCAATAAAAGCAAAGAAAAAATAAACTAATATTCCTTCAGATATTAACTTCTAAAGAAGGACTAAACAAAGTATTACAAGTGTGGTATCTTCTCATCATCCCATTTTTCTGAAATCTTATCTTCTAAGGGACAGAACCCAAAACTGTCACTGCCCCATCACAATAGTCCCAGCTACTCGAGAAATACAATTTCAAACATAAAACAACCTACAGAATTCACATTTAGCCTTTTAGATGCCACAGTATTTTAGTCTACATATAAATCAATTATATTCTACATTTTAAGAACCTGGACTGCACAGCAAAAATTTACTAAGTAAATTTTCTTCTTGAGTTTTAATTGGTGTAATTAAACAACCATTTGATGGCACATTTGACAACTGCTTTTGGTGTCTAGACTTTGAGATATTCTGGAGACGAAAACATGTTATAATCTTTCCTAAATCCATAGAATATACACTTTAAACAGAGTAATGTGAATGAGCCAATCTATTTTCCATTGCAATGATGTGGATTTCAAAGGTTGGCATATAGTCACAAGTTGGATTCATGTGTTTGAGAATAGACAGGTATTTTTTTTTTAACATGAAGAAGATGTATTTAATTTCACAGGTCAGTATTTTAAAGCTTTTTACAAATTGAATTGTAGGTCTACTGGGATAGTTCAGCAGGTTAAGCTCTAGCCATGCAACCACAAGGTCCAGGAATCAAATCCCAGTCCAGGTGCATACAAACTCATATGCTGAAATGCAGCACAACTGGTAACTGCTGGGATGGCAGTATAGGTTCTTGCCTCCCATGCAGGAGGCCCCTGGTTCAGTTCCTGCTCCATGTGGCCCCACATCCATCTGTGTGAAATGAAGCCATGTCACAACTAATGATGAACAACTATGGAAACTGCATTGGGACCTCCCCACTTCTTCCTTTCTCTCTCTCTCTCTCTCTCTCTCTCTCTCTCTCTCTCTCTCTCTCTCTCTCTCTCTCTCTCTCTCTCTCTCTCTCTCACCTTCTCTCAAAACAATAAAATAAATTTTAAAGACCAGATTGCTACATAAAGCATAAAAATAAAGATATTTCAGGGTAATGTATTATTAGTATTTAAAAGTATTTTATTATGTATCAGATTTGAAATGTAGACTTTTTAACCTAATTATATTTATAAACCTTAAAGACATATAGATACAGAAAGCTGCACGTTGCCAATAAAATATAAATTACAATGTAATTTTCAGATGTAAAACAACCTTGAAGATTCAGTAATTCATGCATTTATGTTTTATATTTTTGGAGCTGAAGATTACTTCATTTGATTCCAGATTGCATCAAAGCACAAACACACACCGAATTGCCTTTACAACATAAGGCAATCAATCGATAAAATTTAAACTACCAAGTTAATCTTTAAACTCCTCCAGAAAGAATGAGTTATGAAAATGCAAGTAATACCACAATAATGTGCACATGAGTGGCTATTAAATTTTTATACCTCTGTAATTAGACAGCAAAGACCAATCATTTAAAACTTGGAAAGAAAATCATCTACAAGATTTATATGAGTTTATATATTTTATTTTCAGTAATGTTAGAGTATATTCATAAAACATTAAAATGCATATAAACATACTCCAATGGGATGACCCAAATGCCTTCAATAGTAGTTAGGAAAAACATGGTTGTAGAAAAGCAGTTTGTAAATAATAATGATTATCTAAATGGCAATATGAGAATATTTTTTGCTGAATATTACTTGAGGTTCCCATTCAAAATGGTAGCTTTTACTATTTACACTACCTTCTTCAGTATGTAGAAAGAACAGTTTAAAGATTTCAATAGGGAAATAAAAACAAGAGTGAGATTAGTTTATAGAGAAAAGTCTTAAATAAGCCAAGAAGACCCTTTCCGCTTTTGCCATAACTTTTTGGGTATTTTTTGTTGTCCTTCTAGTCTGTTCTGGGTTTGATTATTTTCAGTCCTTGTCAATTAATGCTTTTTTCTGTCAAGGATGTGAGAGTATCAAGCTGCAGTAATTTTTAAACTTTAGTATGAATAAAAATCACTCACAGGCTTGGTAAAAAATGCAGTTTCACAGATTATGATCACTAAATTTTGTGATTCAGTGTTTTGGAACCAGAGTCAAAGGCATAAGAACCTGTGTTTTTAATTATTCTGACACAGGTAATCTATCTGGAGACTGAACTTTGAAAACCCTGTCATAGGAAATATTTGAATGAGTCAAAGTCTCCAGTGACACATCACTAATTTATATGGGCTATACATGTGTGTACACATGCACACATATACAGAGAAAGAGAAGGATAGATCGAAGAAGAAAAATAAATACAAGGAACAAAGAAAACAGGAAGAGAGACTAAAAGAGAAGAATGATATGGCAGAAGTTACAAACAGGAACCCATGAGCTGTATCTTATTCATACAAGTATCTTATTTGGACTCACATAATACTGAAAATAAGTATAATTTAAATTAAAAGGTCAATAATTTTTAAAACTCATGAAATCAGATTTGGTTTTTCTTGAAAAATTAGAAGGCATAGGAACACTATATTTACATTAATCCATGGAAACAGTCAATTCTTCCTTAATAATTATTGCCCCCGTTAGGCAGACAGGCACTCTTGGCTAATACTTCATGTTATTCTTTCTTTTTCCTACAAGATTTATTTTTATTGTTTTTGACAGAGACAGAGAGAGACAAAGAGAGACAGAGAGAAGAAGGTGGGCCTAGAGTAAGGTGACCAGATTTTAACATTGGTAAAGAGGGACACCATTGACCTGGGGGGGAGGGGGTTCTTGATTAAAAATTTGGACTATCTCCTGCCGTTCCCTAGCTTGTCGTGCATTCTTTCCAAAAAT
>PVKE010026375.1:0-22358 GCA_004027555.1 Craseonycteris thonglongyai
GTTTGTAAATGTGATGTGGCCCATGTGAATCTTGCCTGTTGCACCAAATGGCCCGTGTTTTAATTGAGTTTGACACCCTGATCTAGGTGAGGTGTGTGCAAACAATTACTCCATATTGTGGGAAGAGCGTAAGTGGTGGCTCAGAGGCAGGAAGGGGCTTTGAAAGGAGAAAAGGCCAGGACGCTGGAGCTGTGTTAACCGGGGGAAGAAAGTTGCACAGTGAGGCAAGGAGGTGAGCAGAAACCAGGTCAATGCATTTAATCCTACCTGCAGGGAAAACTCCTCCCCATACTTGTTGTATGAGGTGGAGTCCCTGTCTGGATCTTTAGTGTGATAGTTATCAAGTCAACCTGGGAGAACAAAGAGTGTCTGGTCTGCATGGGAGAAGACCTGTGTCTAATCTCACATTTGTCACCTAATCCTCGTTAAGTATATCTTTAACATGCAGCTTCATTTCTTGGTGCCTCAGTTTCCCTCCACCCAAACAAGATGCATTTGGGCAAAATCATCCCACCTAAATTTCTCAGATTACAGATTTCAATTTCTTGCCTATTTCCTTGGACGTCATGAACACTGGGACAGTCACTTCCAGGAACAAAGAGAAGGGAGTGCCGCTCTATTCAATCCTGCTCCACTGCTGTCTCTAGAACTTCTCAGGAGAAGTGCTTAGGAAGGAGGAAGTAACAGCAGGGACCCACAGAGGACACGCTGTCAGCAAGGGGAACAGCTGGCAGGAGCAGAAAAACAATATTTGGAGCTCCTGCCAGACTTTGGGGAGGAGAGAGAAGCGTGCTGCCCCCAGGAGCAGAGCCACAATGTGGTCTCCCAGGGGCAGAGCCTCTCTGAGGACACAGGAACAAAAGGGCCAGTGGACTTTCCTCTTGGGCCTGCTCTGTACTCTAGTCAGTTTAGCTTCCAGTCCACCAGTCCTTAGGTTAACCAGACCTCTAGTGATTCAGGCTGGGTAGTCACAGGCTAGGTCAGGTGGAAAGGTAAGGCAATTATCCAGATGAGTCAAATCTTGCAAAAGTAGAAAGCACTGAATGCCGGGCCTGGCACGGCTTGACTTTCTGTAAGCATCAGCATTACAAGGTCACAGCTCAGCCCTTCATGCCACTAGACTGGGTGGTCATATCGTTCCAAGAGACCTTAATGTACAATGGGAATCTGAACCAAATGACTATCAATCCCCCAGCAAGGCTTTGTGGAGAGTCACGATGTACTAACCCTTCTTAAACCCTGGAGCAACAAAGTCTCTATCTCTGAAAATCAAAAGCTTTTACTATAGGTAGGCAAATAAAACCAGGTGGCAAGTAGGAATTAATGAACTTAAGATAGTCAACCCAAATGTAGTATGACTTTAATTGTTATCGGGTTTAGAGAAAGAAGCAGCCAGTAGGACTGGGCTTGAGGAGAATGAATGATTTCCAGATATATCTGGGCTTGAAGAAAGAGAAAGATTCCAACACAAAGGAAGGAAGAAGATAATTCGACTGTCAATTAAATAAACAACACCAAGGAGGTAAGAAAGAACATAAAGAATGTGGGTAAAAGCAAGGAGCCACTACCAAGAAAGTGCTAGAAATTTAAAAACTAAAAATCTAACTCAATCTGATGTCCCAGTCAGTAGTAGGACCTTGACTAAGATATTCTGTTATCTCCCCCCAAAAGAACTGTTGAATTGTCCCCAAAAATGAACTGTTGAAGTCCTAACCCCTAGTACCTGTGAATGTGACCTTATTTGGAAACAGGGCCTTTGCAGATGTAATCAAGATAAGGTCATTGGTGTGGGTCCTAGTCCAATACAACTAGTGTCTTTATAAGAAGAGGAAAACACCCTGTAAGGATAGAGACACACGGGGAGACCATCTTGTGAAGATGAAGGCAGAAATTGGAGTGGTGCAGAAGTAAGCCAAGGGAAGCCAAGGATAGCACCAGACGCTGGAAAGAGTCAAGGAAGAATTCTCCCCAACAAGTTTCAGAGGGAACATGGCCCTGCAACACCTTGATCTTGGACTTCTAGCCTCTAGAACTGTGAAACAATACATTTCTGTTGTTTTAAGCCACCCAGTGTGTGATACTTGTTACAGCAGCCCTAAGACACTAATACATACTCATGGGCATTTGTTTAGTTTCAGTGAAAATACAACCATTCATCCCAGGGACAATGTGAAGGGATATAAAAATGACACCTAGAAAAGTGCTCTGCACTCTCCAAAAGGAATAACAGTGCCAGATAAAGAGACTGTATTTCCACACCCTGGGAGAACATTGGGTAGACAGGAGGTAGTAACTGACAATGAGAAAGAACGGAGGGGAGAGTTTGGTTCATGGGTGAAGGTAGAAACTTTAGAATCAAAAAGGCCAAGATTGCACCCCAATCTACCTCTTACAGCTTGTGAACCCTCAGCCCAGTTCCTTCCTTCTCAGCTATACAATGGAGATGATAATGGAACTTACCTCATAGAGGCCAGTGACTTTTAGAGAAATAGTGCACACAAAGTCCTTAGCCCAGAGCCAGAGCCTGAGCTCCCTGGTCCCATGCTTTATGTTGGGGACCTGCCAAACTCACACACTTCTTTCCACAGCAGTGCCTCTGTCCCTACAAATTCTACAGCCTTTAGCCTCAAACAAAATACCTCCACTAATCTCCCCTTCCCAGAACTCCTCTCAGACTCGGCCCATTCAGGTCCTCTTGACCATTCCTGCCTTTGCTGGGTCTCCCTCCTCTGAAACCCTATGACTCATAATTAATTGCCTTTGCCACTATGAGACACCAAACATCAACTTGCCTTTTTTCGGTATGCTCTGCCTTCCCCCTCAGGTTGTTATTCCCACTGAAAGTCAAAGAAAGGGAACTTGTTTTGTTCAATGCTCGCTCTAAGCCAGACCATGTACTGGGCACTTGATAGTACTTATCATTTCATTTAATTTCACTTAATTCTATCCTCATGAAACCTTTCTAACATGTTTCTAACTCTTTGCTTGCTCCTGCTAGAAGAGCACCTGCCACATAGTAGGTGCTCAATAAAAGCTGTTCTACTATGCTAATACCTTCAGTTCTTTGCTTGGGCCCGCATGAGAGAAGTGCCAAAGAAATGAAAGACCTTGTGTGTCTTGGTAACTGCTTAATGCTGCAGCCAGCTAAAGGAAGGTGGTTCTCTTGTTGAAACGGAATTTCCACATGAGCTCCTGCCTAACACACCCAGACCCACTCAACTTCCAACACTGGCGACCCCGGCCAAGCTAACCATCAAGAAAATAATCCTGTTATCAGTAACCTCTTCCCAACACAGCCTCACCACAGGACAGCCTATTAGAACGTCGGGTCTTCTTAGTGCTCATTGCGACGCGGTCAAGTGTAACTGGATCCCGAGCCCTGTGCTAAATGTTCCATCTGGAGCTGCTCTCTCTGAACGCTGATGAGGGCTGCTCCCTCCTCGACCATAAAAGTGTTCTGAAGAATGGCTCGGGTTTCTGAAACCGGCTGGAAGTGAAGAGAGCACCCCTAGCCCCAGGCTCCTCACCCCTACGCAGATGAACCAAGCCAATTATAATGGCAGAGAATGACTCTTCCCCGCCTCATTCTTCACATGGGCACATGGAAAGGAAATGCATCAATTCTGTGTCTACTGATAGATTTACTCTACAAATAGTCTTTGAACAGCAATTTTGTGCCAGGCATTATCTGTTACTAGTGTTATAATAGTGAACAAAACAGAAAAACTTCTGCCTTGCGGAGCTGATGTGCTAGCAGAGGAGATACATAATAACTTTAATTTGAAAAAGTAAATTATAGAGAATTTATCTTAGTTTTCTAGGGCTACTCTAACAAAGAACCACATATTGGGTGTCTTAGACCAGCGGTCCCCAACCATTCTGGCACCAGGGACCAGCTTCATGGAAGACAATTTTTCCACATACCAGAGGTTTCAGGATGATTCAAGCCCATTATATTTACTGTCCACTTTATTTCTATTATTACACTGTAATATATAATGAAATAATTATACAACTCATCTAATGGCCACCGCTGATCTGACAGGATGGGAACTCAGGTGGTAATGCGAGCGATGGAGAGCGGCTGCAAATACAGAGAAGCTTCACTCACTCGCCTGCCACTAGCCTCCTGCTGTTCCACCTGCTTCCTAATAGGATGCAATGTGGTAGCGATGGATGGCCTGGGGGTTGGGGACCCCCAGGCTTAGACAATAGAAAGGTATCATCTCACTGAGAGGCTAGAAGTCTGAGGTCAGGGTGTCAACGGGGTTGGTTCTTTCTGAGGGTTGTGAGTGAAGAATGTTCCAGGCCTCTGATCTTGGTTTATGGATGACTAACACATCCCTGTGTTCCTTCATGTTGTCTTCCATCTGTGTGTATCTCTGTTTTTTATATTTTCCATTTTCTAAGGATGCCAGTCATGTTGGGTTAGGGCCTCTCCTTGTGACTTCATTTTAACTTGATGACCTATGTTAAGATCATGCTCCAAATAAGGTCAAAGACTGAGATACTAGGGGTTAGGACTTCAACATATGAATTTGAGAAGTGAATACAATTCAACCCATAACATTCTTAGAATTATAAGGGAAGCCGGGGTGGCTCAGTGAGTTAAGCGCTCACTGTGCAGCGCCCGGGACCGGGGATCGAATCCCGGCCCCGGCCCGTGCAGAACCATATGCTGAACTGGGAGCTCCCCCAGTTCAGTTCTCTCTCTCTCTCTCTCTCTCTCTCCATCAAAAATAAATAAATAAATAAATAAATAAATAAATAGAATTGTAAAAAAAAAAAAAAAGAATTATAACTATGTTGTATTACTAACTAACATTATGATTTAGTAATATAGTCATACCTTGATAATTGACTCCTTGGAAACTTGTTGAATTTTATATTTGATGCATTTTGCCAGGAAAATTTTGGCCTGGTACTTATCATTTGTTTGGTACTCATCGTGCCTCCCAGAACCAATTAACAATGTGTACCAAGGTACCACTATAATTGCTATGGAAAAAATAAAGCAGGTAAGGAAGATAGAAGTACCAGGGTGCGCAGAAACATTACTAAACAAGATGGTTCAAGAAAAAGTGTTCTGGGCAGAAAGAAAAGCCAGAGCAAACACCCTAAGGCAGGAGCAGGCCTGGAATATTCTAGACAAGCAGAGAGACTAACGTGGCTGGAGGAGAGCAAATAAAGGGAAGAAGAGTGTAGGAGATGAGGTCAGATAGGAGAGTATGGAGGAGGCAAATCATGTACTGTCGCCATAGCATGAACAAAAGCCACAGGAGAGTTTTGAGAGGCTCATGGTCTGATTGTGTGGTATTGTGAAAACTTGTTCTCCTGTAAGTTTTGGTATTGGGGTAAAGAAGTTCATCTTCATGATTACATTTCCCTTCTGCAGCTTTCACAGTGCTTGCTTGCCTCATCTTTCACTGCATTGATTCTTTGGCCTGATTCTCCCCCAGGGCACTAGTGCAAGATTTCTATGAGGTTGCATCTACCTGCATTCCACAGTCCCAGTTCCTCCGATTCTGAACATCACTGGCCTTCTGCTTCACACACCAAAATGACCACACAGTGAACCAAAACATTCTAATGTTCCCCATCGTGGTGCTTTCCTTGCCTCTCATTTTCACATCATACTGCAGATGCAGAGAGCAGCGAACAAACATCTGAGCAGACACCAATAAATGCTTCGAAAATTGCCTTCTTAGGAAACAGAGGCTTGTAAAAGCTGTTACTAACTATACAATATAAGGTGGACATTTACTTCCCCAGACATGGCTAAGTGGTGTGTCATTAGAAGGAGCAATGTTCACTTCTCAGAGCCATCACCCACACCGAGGATGGGTCTGAGATTTCCCTCACCTCTTCCTCTTGACTGACCTTGGTGACTTGGACCCCAGTGAATAGCAGTTTGTCTTAAGAACTGGTAACATCAATTGAGGGCCTCCCATGTGCTTGGCATGTTATAAAAACTTGCTCACTTTTTCACAGATATGAATGTAGTTATCACTGTTCCCATTGTACAGATGCAGAAACTTAGCCGGAGAGTGGTTATTTTTTGCCAAAGATCATGCAAGCTAATGAGTGGAGGACCTGGGGCTTGAACCTAGGTTTACATGATTTCAAAGCCTATTTATCTCCTCCAGTACTCCTTGCTGCAACCCAGAAACTCAACTTGCAGAGTAAGTCTCCATTTGATACGTTCTCTCATTTAATATGCATGTAAAAACTTTGGTTCCTATCTCTGGTTAAAAAGCTTATCCTCCTATGAAATCCCACTTTTTAAATATTAAGATAGTATTCTTACTCAGCAATAAGAAACAATGAAATACAGTCATTTGTGACAACATAGATGGCCCTTGAAACCATCATATTAAGCAAAATAAGTCAGACTGAAACAGTCAAGAACCATATGACTTCACTTATAAGTGGAATATAAAACTGAAAGTAACAAAGAAACAAAAACTTGTGGACACAGTCAATAGTTTATTGGTTACCTGAAGGTAAGCTGGGAGGAGTGTGGGGAAGTTAGGGAGGTCATCAAATATATGGTGATGGAAATAGAACTGACTTTGGGTGGTGAGCACACAATGCAATGCACAGACAATGTAATGTAGAACTGTACACCTGGAAACTATATAATTTTGGCTAACCAATGTTACCCCCATAAATTTAACAATTAAAAAAAAAAATAGTATCCTACTCTTCAACGTCCATCTCCAGTGTTACTCCTCTATGAAGTCTTTATCGATAGCCCTTTTCCCCCCCAACAAAAGCTGATTGTGTTCACTCTATCCTTTGAAACACTCATAAAATAAACATGAGTTTTGGAGTCAAATGGACCTGTGGTCATAGCTGAGCTGTGTGATATTGAATGAGTTATTTACCTCCCCTGAATCTCATTTCCTCATAAATTCAATAGGGATTAAAATTCTCACCTCATGAGAATTAAAAGAAATAATGTATGTAAAGTAAGCCAATAGTAGTTGCTCATTAAATGTAAGTGCCTTGTTTGACTCACTTGTGACCCTCAGAACATACTGCCTTATAGAATAACTATTTTGTGGCTTGCTTTGAAGGCTTGCTTTGAAAGTTACTTGTGCCTTACTCATTTTTATAACCCACATTGTAATAGCTCATGGTTGGTACTCCAGAAATGTAGATGGAATGAGTTTAAGTTGCAAGTTATTAATCTTTCATGAAAGAAGGGTGAGTAAAACTAAAGAGGAAGAAAAAGAGGGAAAGAGAAAGAGAGAAGGAAAGGAAGAAAGGAGGGAGGGGGGAGGGAAGGAAGGAAGGAAGGAAGGAAGGAAGGAAGGAAGGAAGGAAGGAGAAAAGGGAGGAGGGAAGGAATGAACTCCCAAGAAGGCAATGGGAGGCAGGAAAAGAAGCCCACAAACAGAGTCCCACACAGCAAAGACAATTGATGAATCACAGGGCAAATTCATCTGTTTTCCAAAGTCAAGAATTAGCCCCATCAGGAGCTGCATCCTTTGTCATCCACATACATCAAGCACATAAAAGCACGCATTTTTTAAATAGCTATTAAGTGGCAAAAGATGGGAAACTTAGGCAAAGCATTCCTTCATGTGGTAAGGCCAGGACCACAGTGGGAAGTTATTCTGTAAGTATCAAGAAGTTCCCTCACCCCTGCTTCACCAAGGAAGCCCAAAATAGGCAGGCAGCTCATGGCCCAAGGACGGGTCAGGGTCAGGTCCTTCTACTCCTTTGGGCAAATGCGAGAGCTGCTGAGCTTTGCTTCAGCTCAGTCTACTGACAGCCAATGAAGAAGAAATGGAATGCTCTGCTCCCACTTTTTCTAAGTTAATTACAACATGCTGATTTCCCTAACAGGATTATCTCTGTCCTTCCCTAGAGCCTTTTCCATTAATGAAGTAATCAATGATGTCTCCATAACACAGAAATCATTTAGTAACCTAAACAACCAAATGCAGAGTTAATAATTCTTATTTTTAAAGTCATCTTTATGGCCATTTTGCTCCCTCCAAAAAAAAAAGTGTTTTAACACTAATGGAAATACCTCTTTTTCTGTGTGGGCATGTTTCCAATGTTTTATTGCTAGTCTCAGGTGTGAGGCACTGTGGGTCATTTCTAGCAGCACCCGGCAGGAAGAGAAGGAATAGGGACATACTTCATTCAGAGAGTGACAAAGAGTATTCCCTTAACCCACATGCTAAACCCATCAGAAACTTGAAAATAATGGATGAGATAAACTAGAAAATTCATAATGCATGGCAAAAATTTTATCATACGTAAGCAGAAATGAGACACGTATCCATAAAAGTATTAGTAGAGGATACTGGAAATCCCCCAAAGCGTTCACTGTCGTCAGCATGATCTTCCTAAGCCACAAATAAGATTACTTCATAACCTCTTAAGGGTTTTCAATAGCTTCCCATTACTGCTGTGAGGACAAAATCCTACCTCCTTAACTAAGCCAAAAGACCTCACAGTCTCTTGTCCCTGCCCACTTTCCTGGCCTCAGCTCTGGTAACTCTCCTAATCCTATCTCCACTGTGCCACACGTACCTGTCCACATGCACACAAAGACACACACACACACACAAAAGCAAAAATGTACATGCACATACACATAAATACACACACAAATATACATGCACACCTATACACATGCACACATGTACATGCATGCACACACATGTACACACACAAACACAGGTGTACTTGCCTCCTTATTCTTCCTGGTCTTCCAGGCCCCAGAGTAGACCCTCTTTCCTCCAGAAAGTCCTCCCAAGAAAACCTTAACTATAAATCAGATGCCTTTCCTATGACTCTCATGGCACTTCATACTTCCCTATTTTAACTCTTCTACATCTTTTTGTAATTGCTTGCTTATCTGCCTAGTTACCCTAAGTAAACTACTGGATGAGGACTGTGTATGTACTGTCCACTACTGTAGCCCCCGGTGTAAAACAGGGCCTACAACTCAGTAAATACCTTGTCAAATTATATTCAGTTAAAGAGACAAAATTTCACACTACCTAAAAAATCTTAGACCTAGCATGTAGTAGGTGCACAATAAATATCTGTCATAGTGAACTGATTTAAACTGAATATGACTTAGATAATCTCAGAAAGGCAAAACTGAGATTAATTGTATTTCAGGAAGCTAATAGCTGGTTAATAGTATGAAATTATATTTTTTAAGATTTACTCTATTGTTCTGAGAAAAGGGGCGCATGTGTATATGTAAGAGAGAGAGGGAGAAGTGGGAAGGTCCCAGAGTAGTCTCCATAGTTGTACATCATTAGTTGAGGCATGGTTTCATTCCACACAGGTGGATGTAGGGCTATGGTGGCCGGGAATTGAACCAGGGGCCTCCTGCATGGGAGGCGAGAACCTTTGCCGCCACCTGGCAGTTACCATTTGTGCTGAAGTTCAGCATATGGATTTGCACAGGCTGGGACCAGGTATCACACCCTGGACCTCACGACTATGAGGAAAGTGCTCAACAGCTGAGTTATCCCAGCATAGCCAATAATATCAAATAATATTGCCATATGTGATCAAAGTTGGTGTTCACCAAAGGGGAGTTCATAGTGGAATGTAAAAGAAAAGAAAACCTAAAAGGAAGAACTGGCTGTTTTTACCCAGCCCTGCTCAAAAGCAAGTCAGTATGTTCATCACCGACTCTCACTGGCCACTGGAGAGGGTGCTGTGCTGTGGGCAGAGGACTCCTCAGGCCTCAGCGCCCTCGAGATGCTTGCTCTCCTCTTCTTAGATTTGCTTTTCACCAAATACTCCATAAACTTTCCCTGCAGATTTCCTACAGGGAGATCCCGTACTGATCCAGCCACTCCTACTACACCTTGACCCTTCTGTTTCTCACTGACCATGAATAAACCGGCCCTGCTCCCACACCAGTCTTTCGGAAGCCCAGCTCGTAGGCATCTGTCCTGAAACCCCACTCCATTATGAGTCTAAGAACCAATATGTTTCTAAATTTACAAAACTGCCCACCTTGAGCTGTCACTGGTCTCCCACAAAAGACACTGCTATTTCATTTCTTCCAGACACAACGGAAAACAAACCTAAGACCTGCGTAACTCCTCAAACACAGGGCCTGCGGGTACTGACTCTGCTCTGGAAGCTGGCTATGCCGAGGCAGTCAGATAACGAGGGAGCTGCCGGAACCCAGGCAGTGGCAGGCATTCAGTGGGGCCAGACAGGAGCTGGAGGTATGGTCTTCGGTGGTGAGAACCTGGTGGCCAGGCTGGGTCAGGCAGACTCAAGTTGTGAGGAATTGGACAAGCAAGCTTCAAGCAGGAGTTTGGGGCAAGACAAGGCAAGGAACCTGGGACAATAATAATCATTTCCTAGTACTGGCTTCCATTCATTGAACACTGACTACATGCCACACAATACCCTTGGTGTCTTTATAAACATTATCTACTTTAGTCTTCCAAAAACCCTATGATCCAGGAACCAACAGCACTCCATTTAGGATGAGGAAACCACTCAGATACAATACTGAGGTTCTTAATATATTAGCATGAATGATACGGAATCGCCAGTATTTGATTGTTGTATACTCAGTTTCATGTGATTTCTCTAGATAGTTGTCCATCTCCATGAGGGTTGGCCCAGAACCCTAGACAAAATAGAACGTGCTGATGGAAGTGATGAGAGAAGACAGGAGTGAAATAGAAGACAGGTCAATATGACACCACCAGCTAGGACTTGAGGGAATGATTGATTGCCACAGTGTAGACAGGTTCCAAGAGCGCTATTGTCGAGGCCAGGGCAAATAATTGCAGGGTTTCTGGCCGAGGGGCCTGATTCCAGACAAGCCAGGTGTTGTTTAGCAGTCAAGTCACAAGAGAGGTCACAGGCTGTGCTGTTCCCCTTTCCCAGCATCCAGAGGCCCAAACAGCCGCTCACATCTCTGTCAGCTCTTCCTGAAAACAGAAATCAGATCACATGTTGCCTGAAGTCAGATATGTGACCAGACTCAGTGCACTGTGCAAGATTTCACCAGTGATGAAAATAACTTTCTCCTGCTGCATTTAACATCTGGTGTCACAGATTTTTGCTGAGAGCCATAAAATCACTAACTTGCAGAGAAAACCTCATTGTTGAAAAATACACTTATGGAGGGGTGGGTGGCAGCCAGAGGCTGGCTGGGTTCTGAGATTGCCGCAATATTAACATCGGCCTTTTGTCTCCCCGATGCATGATGACTTTCATGAGGCCTCAGGAGAAATCTGGGGCAGGAGAAAGACGAACCCAGGCTAGTGACTCTGTCATCAACTAACAGAGGGACCTCGGACTGGTTCCTTAACCTTTCTGAACTTCCATTTCCTCATCTACCAAAAAAAAAAAGTTAGGCTAAAAATAGCCACCTGCCAGGGTCACTGTGTGGATCTGTGTAGCTTCAATGAAATGAACATATGTGACAGTGCCTGAACAAGAGTCAGTGCTAGCTTTCCCCCCCTCTTCTCCTTTTCTTTTTCTGCTCTATGGTATGTCCTTTCGGTCCCCAGCCTGCCTGCACACTGTGGCGTTTATTGAAGACTTGTCCATGGAGCGCTTGGGCGAGCTTGGAATGCCAGTGCTCTGCTTGGGGACAAGACGCTGATGTTCTCAGCAGTTTCTCCCAGTAAAATGGAAGTTCTTTGAGGAAAGGGACTTCCTCAAAAGGCCCTGTTCACCAGGGCCTGGCGCACAGTGGGTGCTCAGGAGTTTGTTGAATAGAGGAGTGAGCTGTAAGACATCAAGGAGACAGCAGGAAAGGAGGAGGTGGCATCACCATGCTTATGCCAACCGGCACCTACTTAGCAAGCTCCTGCTCTGTCCAGGCCTTGTGTTGGGCCTGGGAAACAAAGATTAAATGCTAAGACGGGGTGAGCCACAGGGTCCGTGGGAGCAGGGACAGTAAGGGTCCCTCTTGGTGACTTTAATCATAGTCTAGGGAACGAGGGCGGCTGCCGGGACTGTGAGCCACATTGAGACACCCTCTCTCCTGCTTATTGTTCTCATGGCTGCCCTCAAAATTCACGCTAAGTCTAATATCCCTTGTGTCTAAGTGCTGCTGTAGGTAGAGTACACCGCGGAGCAACGGGAAGCGCTTGGTCCTGCCTTTGCCCCTACCACGGCCCCACCCCACAGCATGGCCTTCACCCTTGAACTCACCCCAGTTGCTATCAATTGCTGTAGATATTTGCTCAGAGCACATTCAGTCTCCTATATTTCTCTCTTCTCTCCTCTTCCTCTCTCTCTGTCTCTGTCTCTTGTCTCTTCTCTCTCTCTCTCTCTCTCTCTCTCTCTCTCTCTCTCTCTCCATCTCAGCTTGTTTCTCTCTCTGAGTGTGTATGTGCACTGCTTCACATACACTCCTGTATTTCTTTTCATCCCTCTGTCTCTGTTGCCCCACCTCTGTCTCCTCATCTCTCTGCACGTGTCTCTGTGTGGGGGTGTCTCTCTTTCTGTCATCCACCCTCCCCCAGCTCTTTCCCCTCCTGCCTCCCTCCCAACCTCTCTCCCTACCTGAGCCACTCCTCCAGCTGTCTGGGGTCCCACAACGCCAGCCACTCTGCACATATTTTTAACTCTCACTTATTATCTTTGCCGTTGCCATTTTTGGCTGTGGGCCATAGCAAACAGAATGTGAGAAAGCAAGAACTAATGAGCTTCTTCAAGAGAGGGTAGGGAGCTTCTGCTATTTCATTTAGTCCTCGGAGTTTAACTTCTGGCACTTCCATCACATCTCCAAGTGGTAAGCAAAGGTTGTTACTTTTCCATTTGGTTGGGCTGTGTAGCACATTCCATCAATTAAAACACACCCTCGGTGCAAAATCACAACAGGGCCAGCAGGAAGGGTGCTAGTGTGTGAGGATTTTTTTTCAAAGTTACTTTTATTCTGTGTAGTTGACATCTGTTCAAGGCAGCCAACACCACCATTCATGGAAAGCAACATGTGTACATCTGTGGCCATTGGTGCCCTGCCTGGCTGAGGACCCCGCTGGACCTTCCCATGGGTTGGCCACTGGTCTCTAGCTTCAGCTCTGGCTCTGCTCACTGTCCTGCCAACCTATGGAGTGACCTGGGCAGGTCATTCAACTTGTCTGGACCCTGTTTCTGACTCACCCATCTCTTACCCATCAGCCATAGGAGGACTTCTGTAACTGGAACGATCTTTAGAAGGGGAAGTGAGTGAAAGGAAAAGTAACTTCACCAACGTCCCTGATATTCATTCACTCAAGAGATATGTATAGAACAACTCCTACATGCTGGTACTGTCTGGCCTCAATATATGAGAATGTTAGGTCCAAAGACTTCAACCTTTCCCTCCACACTTCCCTGCCAAATAGGGGACAGTTTATGTGCATCACCATGAAAGCTTACCCCCTCAACCTTCCATTCTTTCTACCTATAAATGTTGCTTAAAGGGAGAACCAAGAATGAACCTTTCAAGAACTTATTATTGTTTCCTGATTATAAAAGGAATATGTTATGATAATAAAGTGTTTCATGCAAGTCAAAAGAAAGAACAAAATGTATATCAGTCACAGTCCTTCCTCTCAAAGATCACCATTATTTTCGAAGAAATATTATTGTTAATGTCAGTAGAAACCAGCAGCCTACTCACAAAGGGCTGAGCCACAGAGAACAAACCTAAATTCAATGTAACACATTGATTGTCTACCTACCTTATACCAGGTGCCAGAGTTCCAAAATTAGTCTTGCCTTTCCTGGCTTAAGGAAACACTGACTTACTGCTCATTTTCACCCAAATGTTTTAAACCCAGGTCAAAAGTTTCTAAACCAAGAACATAATTTGGAAATGGGCTCCATGTCCAGTTTTCAGTGGGGATGATTTACCCATGCTGAAGTTGTTTGCTCACTTTACTCTTCCCTCCATTAGTACCTCTCTATACCATAGATCACCCCTTTCCACCTTGATTCTTTCCCCAAAGTTTCCCTTTCAGAAGTTGTGAACATTTGGCAGCCTTAGCATTGTGCAATGTCAAAGGAATTAATGGGAACATCTCAGGCAGGTTGGGAATGACAGAACAAAGCAGGTAGCAGGTCAGCCTCACCACATGTTTACAAAGTTTCCATAGCTACTGTCTTCTTATAGCCTGGACTTGGCTGTTCATAAGTGCTGTGAACTGGACAGGATGTGAAGAACAGTCCTAGTTCTGTCTCCAAAGTGTGTTGCTAAAAACTCTAGTCCTTTGCAATATTAGAGAGGGAAGGTGGTAGTCTAATCACTTTGGAAAGGGTTTATGGCCACATCCCAGTCACAAAGCACACAAACACTGCAAAGACTGAGAAATCTGCTTAATTCACCTTAACCCAGCAGTTTGCAAACCATCTGACCATGAATACCCAGAAACATCCTAGGAAACTCACTTTGGAACATAAATGGCAGTTATTATTATTGTATGTCTTATTCCTATTAATATTATGTTAACATTATGAAGAGAAACATTGGCTTTGGTGTTATTACCAGCCTCCTTCTCTACTCTTTCCACTGCCAAAGTCATCATCTTTCTTATTGTATACAAGGTAGCCACTGGTCTGGCCCCTGCCCAGTCCCCTAGCCTCCCCTCCCCGCCGTCACACACTTCAGCTTTCCCAGATGGCTTGAAGTGCCCCAAATGCAACACGTGCTTTGGATTGCTCCTTTGCTGAAAGGCTCATCCAGCTTCTCTGTGCAGCCAGTTCCTACCCATCCTTTACGGCTCAATTTTCTCCTCTGTGAAGCTGTCCCTGCATGCCCAGCAATAGGAGACCCCATCCTGTGTTCCCCTGGCATTTTGCATATACTTCATCCACTGAGTGGAATTGTTTGCTTCCGTGTCTCCTCTGCCAGGCTGGGAACTCCCAGAGGACAGTCTGTGCCTTATTCATCTTTGTTTTCATAGCATTTAGTATTATGACCAATGCATAGAAGTTTCCAAATAAGGAGAGAAAAATAGATCTACATGCAGAGGTCAGGCAAACCCCAATTACAGGGGACAAATGAAGAAGATGCCTGAAATATGGAAAATGTAGGCAAGGTGGCAGCTGGCATTTGGAAGTTTCAGTAATATGTGACATCCTGGCTTAGTAGTGTCTCTCAATAGCACTGGCAATATCCAGACACGTGGGTGGTCTGTATGGGGGTGGCATGGGGAGAGTAATTGGAGAACAAGTTCTTAGGCAAGTGAACTTCAGGTGTAGCACCAGGAAGTCAGGATGGTGGAAGCTCTAGAAAAAAACAGGGAACTCAGATGCAACTCTGACTCCGTGGAAACTAGTCATTGGCTTGATTGAACACATGGTCCAGAGTTCCTTATACTGTATTCCCCATAAACAGAAACAAGATTGAATCCAGATTCTGAGGCAAGGCTGAGCTCACAGGTGCAGACTGAGTGGCTGCACCTGGGGGATTAGAGAACCACAAGAACAGGAAGCCAGGCTGGTCATTAAGGTTTCCAGGTGCTTCTCACCACATGGCCTTGCTAAGGTTTGCCCCTGTCCTTATGATATAACCTCAGATGGCCCCACACTATGGATTTCCACAGTCAGAACCCCCATCCAGTACCTTGGCTTCAGCCTATTTTCAAAATCATTTGTACCCTAGAATTTACATCCCAGAATCAGACTCATGGACTTCTCATCCAAAGATCTGTTAACTACATGTTTGAAGCCAGGCGGGGAGCCTCCACAACTTTGTAATAAAGCAAAGGACATCTACCCAAGTAGTTTCTGAATGGAATAAAGCTGGATAATAAATATGAGTGGGATTCTTTCAAGAAAAAATAATAACTGTTCACTTCCTTTTGATGACTGAAGACAAAATCTCCCAAGTGTCTGTCCCAATCAGAATAGTTAAGAGGAAAATACAAGAATGTCAGGTCAAGCTAAGAGCATTTGAAATGCAGTTTGCTATTCAATAGCTTCAGTCCTTTGTGCATGGCATTCATTCCCTCTGCCTGTCCTTATCTCCTTATGATAACGAAGGCTTCTTAGAGAAAGCACTTTGTTTTGCTATCACTGCTGTAACCTTAATACCTACAATAGTGCCCAGAGCACAGTAGGTCTTCATCTCACTTGAACTACTCTCTCTATATGAGCCTAAAGTTAGCGATAAATATTGACTAAAGCATCGGTAGTTTGCTAAGTGAAACTACATGAGCACATCTGTATAATGCCCTGTGGATGGGGGTGGCTGCCTAGGTGTTCAAGGAAGACATTTTCATTCACTCAACAAAAGTTTACCAAGGCCCCACACATGGGGCCTGGCACTGTGCTAGATGCCATGGACCCAGGAGCGAAGGGGCAGGCAAAGAAACATTAAGCAAATAATTACACCAATCAATCAGCACCAACAGTTGTAGTCCATTCTGAGTCTCCTGGGGGAGCCACGGAAGGGTTCAGACAGGGAAGTCACATAGTCACGTTTGTATTGCCCCAGCTACTCTGTGAATTAAAGGCAGCAAGACTGGAGGCCAAAAGGCCAGTTAGAAAACCCACTGTGACAACAAGAAGCAACTTGATGAGGCTCTGAAGTAAATCAGGGCCAGTATAGGTGTTGATAGACTGACATTCCCCAGAGATAGAGAGTGAGCCAGGTTGAGATGCAGTAGGAAGGCACCTCTATGGCTGGTGTTGCTAGACAGGAGGATGATTCATGCTAATCACTACACAGAGGGCTCAAGCGGTTCACCCCTCCAGGGAGGCAAGACACCAGGAGGCACAGGCGGTCCATCCCCCGGAAGGCAGCCTCAGCCTCTCCCGATGGCATAAACAGGCCTCCTGCCTTCCTGCGTCCTCAGCATCCAGCACGGCCCCAGGGAGCCATGGCCTCCCATTCAGGGTGCTCTTGGCAGAGAGGCAGAGGGAGGTAAGGGCTCCTTATGGGCATCGTTCTTCAGACTCCGCCAAGTCCCGGAAGGGCCGTGGGTCCATCCCGCAGCTGCTGCATCGTGTGATCTGCGCCTGCTCACTGCCATCAGTGTCCTATCCAGGCCGAGCTTGTGCGTGTGGTCACAATCGCGCGGAAAAATCACTCTGCCAACGAATAGGAAAATGTTCCATTTCATCCTCTTTCCGCCTCTCTTTTGAGCTGACTTACAACGTGGACATGGAAGCCGTTGACCCTTTCTGTCGTGCCCCCACCCCAAGGAATCGATCCCCGTTGGTGCCTATACTTTATTTAGAGGAAGGGGGACCTCACTGCACATGTGCAAGGGCCAAACCAAAATAGGAAATATGAGCAAAGTGGTTGCATCCTTTTGCAATCAACTATTATAAAGACTGGCCATCTCCTGTTCAGCAAGAAAACATGGAGTTTCCAACAGGCCAGTTTTATTTTACATAATTGTAACCATCTCAGCATGTCAATTAAGATAGAATGTTACCTTTGGGATGGGATCAATTAGGGCCCTGAAGATTGAATTTGGAATCATGATTAGCCTGTTTTACATTTTGCCTTCATTTTCTAAGATATACAATTGTCTGATTCAGCCCAATTTTTAAAAACATATTGTAAACTTATTTATTTTTTAAGCCAAAACAGACGTGGGAGGCCTGCTAGTAACCGGAACCATAGCAAAATGGAGGATGGGGGTGGTGGGCTTGCTATTTGATTAGCGTCGATTCTTAAATTTCCACAGCAAGAAAATATTGAATGTGGTGTGATGGTTGCTGGATTTTCTTAAGAACTGAAATCATTATGGTTTGGCCACAATCCAAGTTCTTCCCTTTTTCTAGGTTACAATTTGAAACGGTGCAGAACATGCTATAGTGTTGTAGTCATTCATGTAATATCGTTGAATCGAGCTTCTGGAAATAGACAAAGGACTTTGTGTCCCGAAATGTTCTTTTGGCGGAAAATTGATAGCAGCCTGAGATATGCTATTACTGGGTTTGGTTCTGCCTCCAAATTTGTGCTGACTAAAGTGATTTTGTGGGAGAGGGGGAGGAGAGGGAGAGAGGAAGAGAGAAGAATGAATGAATGGGTAAATTAATTTGCAACTGTGTGAGGAAACTAAATGCTTAAAATGAATATCGTATGGAGGGAAGGCACACATTTCCGAGCAGAGATGTGCGAGTTTTGTCAGAGGTCACTAAAATACCGGTAATGTGAACCTCTTTGCTTGCTTTTCCTAAGTTGTTGTTTCCTAAACGGAGGTGATAAACACACAAATGCACACCATGAAACCCCTGCGTAATTCCCCCAAGCCCTCCCCTCCCCTCCCTGTCCTCTGCAGTGTTTCCCCGTTCATTGTCACCCTCATCTGGAGCTTTTGCCAGATTTGTCAAGACAACAAGCGAGTCCAGCTTTACAACCAGAGATGCAAGCTGAATGCAAATCAAGCCTCGGCCTGGATGCGTGGCCAGGACACATGGTGCTGGGCACCAGCCCATGCCCAGTCTATCCTTTGACCCTCTCCTGCCTTTCCAAGATTATCCATCGTTATTACTACAGTCCCCTTCAGAAGGAAAAGTTAGAACTGTTTGTGCATGATGTGAAAGATATGCCACTATCCCCCATTTCCACATACATAGCACATCAAAATATTACCAAATAATGCTGTTGACTTTGCCAGCAGGCAGAGGACTCCATCTGGAGACAATATCTTCCAACTGACAGGCGTCCAAGGTGCCCTTTCCTAGGCAATGGGCAAGTTGACCGTTCTGTGGCTAAACCCCGTCCTCTCTGAACACACAGGCTCTCAGCAATCTGCCTTCTCTTCAGTCATGCCCAGGCTGACTACACCTGGATCTGGGAGTCGTCCGCTCCCCTCCAAAATGACCTCACTGACCTCTTTCCTTTGTGACGGCAATAGCATGAATCTCTTCTGACCACATTCTAATGATGACCAAGTATCGAGATTCTGACAGGGCACAGACCTGGCTGACTGCAGCAGCATCTCCATTCATGTGCTCCTATCATATCAGCCCAGTGACAACAGCAAGCCTCACTGTTGGGTCAGCTCTCCAAGGCATCAGAAGTGACGCCTTCTGAACAAAGCCTCCCACTTCCCCTTAGCACGTGGGCCCCTCCCTTTTCTCAGTTCTTACGAAATTAGAGTCTGAGCCACATAGATATGCTTTTTATTGTTCTCAGTTATTCAACAAATTTCTGCTGAGCATTTATCATGTGAAAGGACAGTCAGGCAAACAGGGATAAACAAAATATCAATCAGGGGTCCCCTGGCTCCACCTAACCGGCGTAAATTCCCGCTGTGTTGTTGAAATCTAAAGGTTCCTGGGGAGGCCTGGAGGGGCTTATTTTCTCTAGGTCTTCAGGCTCCTCTGCCTAGGCCTGTAGCTGTCTGGTCATGAGAAGGTCATTTCTATTTATCTAAAAGTTCATGTAAAGCATTTGTGAGTTCAGTAGATTTGGGGAAGAAATCACTCGGGGTGTGGAAGGGAGAAGGGGGAGGGATGATGCAGTAACACAGCACTGTGCTAAGCATTAAACATAAAAGGCTGGGCCGTGTCACCAGCAGAGGATTTCAAAGGCACTCCACTCAGCCAGCCTTCTCGCAGTTTGCTCATTTCCTTCCCACCAGCTCAGCCCCACCCCTCATGATTCACTACCCATTTATACTCTCTTCTCTTCCCCCTCAGGAAAAAAAAAAAATCTTACATTACCAGGTGCAACTATTTGAACCATGCCCTTTGGGGGGGGGTGGGGTGGGGGGAGGGGGCTTGCTGAAGGTCGAACTTACAACAACATTCACATCCTCAGATCTCAAATACCCTTAGTAAATCATCAAGGTCATTTTCCCAAGCAAAGACAGTTTTCTCCTAAAGAACAATGTTAGTACCAATGCTTAAGATAAATACTTTGCCTTATTGTGCAAATAGGTATGATATTATTCAATTCACTATCACCTGCCAATTTCTGAACACATTGTGTCCAAGCATAGAAATTCACTTAATCCTCACCACAATGTTATGGTGGAAAAACTGAAGGTGGGAGAGGTTACATTGTCCAGGGCCAACCAGATTTGTCTGATTGTAAGGTCTATTCTCTTAGTAAATTACTCTGTCTCCCCTGATTCAGCAAGCATTAATTACTTGCAAGGTACTACGAAAGGCACAATGAAAAAAAGGCAGGATTTACCATAGCACCAAGTGACTTATAGTGTAGTAAGCCATTAGAAACAGAAAGAGTTACAACTTTGGAGACAGACAGACCCGGAATTCCAGCTATGTTATGAATTTGCTGGATGACACTGAGCAAGTTACTCAACCTCTCTGAGCCTTAGGTTCCTAGAATATAACATGGAAATGGTAATAGTACATACTTCATTAGGTTGTTTGGGGGCCTCAACGAGCTAAGGCATGGAAAGCATTTGGTGTAGTATGTGGTCCATGTGAAGCCCCAAATAAATGCTTCCTTTCATTATTATATTGAATACAGTTTATAGCCTGCTTTGTGGATTTAGCATTTTCAATAAGAATCTTTCTGCTGCTGAATAGCCTTTCTAAACATCATTTACATGGTTTCTTAATGTCTTATCAGAAGGACATGCCATAATTTACCTTACTATTCCCTTGTTTCATTTATTAATCAGGCAATAATATTGTTTGTCTTATAAATATGAAATATATGAAATCTTTATATATTAAGGTTATTAAGTCTTTCTTTATATTTGTTGCAAGTTTTTTTCCAGATGTTTGTTTGCCCTTTTATTTTGTTTAAAATAATTGTTGTTGGCATGTAATTGTTATTTAATTTTTAGGTAGTCAAACCTATCTAAATTTTCCTTTGTGATTCTTTCCACTCATTTTAAACTTTAAAAGTCCTTCCTGCATATTTATTTCTGGTCTAAAGATTTTTTTTTCATTTAAAGTGATTCAGAAACTAAATAGATTCTGAAATTTAATTTTGCTGCTTCCTCTCTTTGTGAGATCCTTAACTTTAACTTTTTCCAAATAAAATCGCATATACAGGCTCTGAGTAGATACATATTTTGGGAGGGGGCCCACCATTCAACTCACTATACATGGTGCCCTGTCATTAAGAGAAAGAGATGAGGTACAGAGACATAATATTCAGCAAAACCTTAGGCTTTATCCTTGAAGAGGAAACAAGCATTACTGGGTGATAGCATTTTAATCATTTTCTTTAAACATCCAAATCAATAGAAAATATAAATATTAAAATGGCATTGAAACCAGAAGGGTAAAAATAGTTACCTGCTCATTAGATCAAAAAGTACATACTTGAAGGAATCCATGCTCACCTGATGAATATTCCAAAAATAGGAGTCAAGAAGCCCTCCGGATTATTTTTAAAAGTCATTCCCAGCCTGAAGATTTCTTAATTTTTTTATGCTGCTGGTATTTTATTTAATTGAAAAGGATGATTCCAGGCAGGAAAGTGGCAAGATAATCAGAATATTATCCTTGAAAATGCCAGTGTTTTATAAACGCTAAAGATAAAATATGCCAAACAGAGAGAGCAATCAGCCCCTTCGTTACCCTCCCTAAAGATATCTTCTGCCAAATGAAATAAATTGTTTATGTTGCACGTGCCATGTTTATATATCTTTACATCCTCCTTCCTGGTGAGTGTTTTGCAAATTGATGAAGGTCATTATAACTGTGGTTCCTCAATTTCAAGCCCCATTTTCCCTTTTCCAGGTCAACTTCAAGTGAACTTTCATGGATTCCTCATTATTGATATTTCGCAATGCTCACAAAATGTGACTTTTATAAAAATGTTAGAGGAGAGATTTAATGACTTTATATCTGTGGTGTTATTTGGAAATATAAAGGAAATTTCAAGTCCAAAAACAAAAAAAATTGATCTGACTGTTGTTACATATAAATCATTCAGTCTTTCCTAAGTATATAGCTAAAGAAAAAACACTTAACAGCATGTGTTTATCTAAATGTTCATGAACAAGTTCTTCGCCCCATTATTCTTTTCAGCAAATTTTACTGAGTACCTATGCTGTGCTGTTGTGTATTATTCAAGGGGTGCAGTAGGAGAGTCAAACACATGCCTAGTGTTACCCAACCTAGGCTGCCCAGCCCCTTCTAGATCACCACAGTGATGAAGTATTCACTACGCCTCTAGAGAAGCCCACACCATTATTGAGCCCTCCTAGTGCCCATAGGAAACAAGCAGAAAGCCCGTGAAAATGCAAATTCCTGAAGCCACCCCAGAAATGCCCATTTAGCTAGTCTACTGTGGACCCAAGGACCTATAATATTAGCATGTGCCTTGGGTGACTCTGGTGCAGCTGCTCCCCGGGTGGTCCACACTATGTTTTGAAAACTACTTATTGAGTGGGAAGAGACTGTCAGTCATGCTGACAGACTTGACTTCTAATGGCTTAAAGCAGGGGTGCCCAAATCCT
>PVKE010026376.1:0-22363 GCA_004027555.1 Craseonycteris thonglongyai
AAAGAAATTGGAAAAAGAGAAAGCCTGTTAGACATCTATATTTATATATTTCAGGTTAAATTTGAGCCAGAAAGTGTGAAATTTGCTGCCAATGGGAGTGGGAGTGGAGGTTGAGGGAAAGTAACTAAAACAGGTAGTTTGTATTCATTAAGAAATTATAGGTTTCATACCTAGTTTGGAAAGAGTTGACCAGAGATCCAGCTTATTCAAGATTATATTAATAATCAAATAACAGCTTACAGTTTCAAAATCATTCGTTAGCATTTAATTCTCACAATGGCCCTATGAAGTAGGCATTCTTCATTTACAGATGAAGAAACTGAGATTTAGTTGGTCACATATGATGCTCTGTGGTTCTTTCTCATACTTTCTTTCAATCCCATGCTGTATGCTACTAAAACAGCTATTCCTTCAACATCTATAAAGAAATTTATTCAAAATTTTGTCTATTATTCTATGTAGCCTTTTTAAATAAAGTAATTGCATTTTTATGTAATGACATACATATAAAATGTCATCATTGAAATTACCTACATGTAAAAATTATGCTGATTTATCAGTTTATTAGAAGTTATACTGATATAACTCTCCTGACAGGAAGCTATATAATAATAAACAGAATTGTGTCACACACTATAAGTCAAAATTACTTTGATATCCGATAATACTATAAAATTACATAACAAAAACTGAAATTATGTAGCATGGACTATCTTACCATTGCACAGGATATTTTCTAGAATTTTTCTGAATTATACTGGCAGTAAAACTGACTGTTTTTCTTTTATCCCAACAGGGAAATACTGGCTTCCTTGGCAGAGAAGGTATAACAGGCCCAACAGGTAGAACTGTAAGTTTGTTACAATATAGGTCTTTTTTTTTTAAATATATATATTCTTTTTTCCCCCCTTTTTAATCTTCTTTCTAGAATAATCCACAAAAGATCACTCTGTGTATTTGAGAAACAAAAGGCAAAAATAGAGGTACATTTTCACCTGGAAGGAGATTCCTAAGAACTTAGTGATCACATGTGTAACAACTCATTAAAACTGGAGTTGAGAAAGGAAAATAGCACTGGGGTTGGGTATCATAAGCATAGAGGTGATCACAGAAACAGTAAAAAAAAAAAACCAATTCTGTTTTCTGAAGGGAAGAGCATAGCAAAAGAAATACAGACAGCTAAGATTTGAGTCCTTGGAAATGACCACTGTAAAGGAAAGAAACAATTGGTGAGAATAGGAAAACCAGAATAGCACAAGCTTAAGATAGATGAGTTTCAAGGAAGGAGTAGTTAACAGTGATTTTAAAGAATAAGTTGTAGTAGAAGATAGAGCACAGATTTCGGCAAGGAAGGAAGTAGATGAAAATATTTAATAATAGCTTCTCTCAAATTCTTAAGCAAACTTTTGGAATACATTTTAACTTTCCCATTTAAGACTAAAGTACACAGGTGAAGTTGATGTAAGTTACCTAATTATTCAAGGTGACACAGCTAGTAAGTTACATAACTGATGTTTCCTATTTCAAGACCAGTGCTCTTTCTACTCCATTCAAGCTATGTCTGGAGAGGAAACTGTGACAGTATATGCCAGTGCTTTATGATACTTGGCTATGAAATAAGACAAAATGAATGTTTGAGAAGGTGGTCATTGAAGAGTTTTACAGTACTAATAATAATGTAAGCATACAAGAGCAAGAGCACAATAAGAAATGGCAAACTGAGACCTAGAGAGGAAAGATTCTTTCCCTTCAGAGAATTAATATTTTCAATCATTTTAAAGTGTTATATAGTCAAACACAGGGTTCTAAAGTATAAAATGGAATGTTTCCATTTTATATATATAGTATTATATATAACTAGCCTCTTCAGCAAATTTAGAAAAGAATTCACCACCAAAGTTACTGGGTTTTTCATTTTAAAAAATCAAATGTATGACTCTACATTTCTCTAAGCTTTCAGCATTTACTACTCAGAGCTATAGAGTGGGAGATTATAACTGGGAGAATTCTCATATTTCAGTGAGTGGATTTCAGCAAACTAAGAAACACATACTATTCTGATTACATAATGTTTGTACTCCTCTGTCAGAAATGTAAGATATTAATTGGTCAAGAAAACTATGATACAGAAATAGCTCAATTTAAATACCTCCCTGTGTTTTGTTTATGAATAGTTCTTTAAGTCTTTTATAATATTCAGCATGCACATCAAAATATTTCCACATTTTACTTTTTTATTCTATGAAGAAACTTCTAAGAAAAGTTTATTATGAAAGAAAAAGCATTTGAAAATGGGAAGACACTGAAAAAACTAGTGGCGTTGGTGTCAGGGACTTACGCTGAAAACAGTTAATTCAAAGTTGTTATAAATGAAACTATTTGGTAGTACAAAAAAATAAATAGATCACTGTAATAGGCTAGAGCCCAGAATTAGACCTCAGAATATATAAAAAGTTAATTGTAACAAAAATGGTGTATCAGGATGATTTGGGCTGCAAGTAATAGGAAACTTAAATCAAACTGCTATATCAGTAAGAAAATTTATGTTATATTATGGAAAGCCCAATGGTAGGAAGGACTTCAAATTTGGTTATTTTAATGACTCAATCACATTATCTAAGACCAAGTTTTTCCACATCTCTACCCTGTCATCCTGAATGTTGGCTTCATAATTGTAGCAAGATGGCTACAATTTCTCAGAAGTCACACCCAGACATAATTTTCCAAAGTGAAAAGTGATCTATAGCTCTGTCTTGGGAACCATAAAACTTCCCACAGTCTTCCATTGCATTTTTCTTATATCTATTGACCAAGATTCAGCCTTACACCACTCCTACCCAGTGATAGCAAAAAGAAATGGATTTACCTTTAGTCTTACCACTGCTGTAAGCAACTGGATTCTACTTCACCCAATATTTTTTATTCCCAGATCAACTTTTAAAGATTTTAACGTAAAAAAAAAAAAAAAGGAAAACAATTCAAACCTTAGGAAAACTACCTATAAAACTAAAATAAAGCTTAAGTGTTGGAGAGACCTTTTTATTTAAGATAAGAAATATGAAAACTATAAAAGAACAGAAAATATATTTGAATATTTGAGATTTTAAATTTTGTACGAAAAACATTCCATAAATAAAGTCCAGAGTTAATATAAGTTGGGAAAAAGTAATTGCAAAGCACACATAATGGGCTATTGTATAGAGAGTTCTTACAAAGTGGTACAAAAATGATAGAAAACTCAGTTGAAAAATGAAGAACAAATTCAAAATGTCAATAATTACTTGAAAAGACGCACTCTTAACTTAGAGAAATACAAATTAAAGTACTAATGAGATAGTACCTCTAACCCCTGAACAGAGGATATAAGGAGGACAAGATACTCTTGTTCTCCTTAAAGTATACATACATATATCCTTTGACCAAATACTTCTACTTAGAGAAATTGGTTCCATGGAAGTAAAAGCACTCAATATACTGGGAAAATTTTACACAGATTTTTTCACAGCACTGTTTGTATTGGCAAAAAAGCTTGATATCACAGAAATGTAGAAGAATGCTTGAATAATTTGCAGTCTAGTCATTTCATAGAATATAATGCAACTATTTAAAAGTATCAGTTATATCAAGTTTGGAAGACTTGCAATGTTTTAGGTATTGTTAATTATGAAAAATCTGATGCGTAGAAGAGAATATAATACAATATCAGTATAAACATATGTAAATATATTTGTTGATATTTGATTAGAAAAAAGTATGAAGATATATGTACCAAGTTGTTAATACAGTTAGTAGAGGATGTAAAAAAAAAAAGTACTGTAAAGATATCTTAAAAATAAGTTTTTAGGGAAAGCTGGGATGGCTCAGCGGGTTAAGTGCTCACTTTGAAGCCCCAAGGACCGAGGATCGAATCCCAGCTCTGGCCCAGGCGGACCCACATGCTGAACAAGGGTGTGCTTCCTGAATACGGTGAGGCCCCCAGTTCAGTTCAAAAAATAATAATAATAAGTTTTTAAAAGCTAACATCCTAGTTTAAAATAGGTTAAGCACAAAATAGGAAACACAAAAGAAGTAATATAAATGATGAATAAATGAGATAGTATTTTGGGGGATGCCAGGATAGCTCAAGAGGTTGAGCACTTACCTTGCAACTGCAAGGTTGCAAACCCATATGCTGAACTGGGTCACAATTGGTAACTGCTGAGAGGAAGGTTTTCACCTCCCATGCAAAAGAACCCCAGTTTGGTTTCCACCTTGCACACCCCCACATCTACCTGTGTGGAATGAAACCATGTCACGACTAATGATATATAACTATGGATCCTGCTCTGGGCCCTCCCTCTTCTCTTTGTCTCCCTCTCTCTCCCTCTTTCTCTCTCTCTCTCTCTCTCTCTCCCTCTTTCTCTCTGTCTCTCTCTCTCTCTCTCTCTGTCTCTCTCTCTCTCTCTCTCTCACACACACACACACACACACACCCCGTCTCTCAAACAATAAAATAAACCTTTAAAAAAAAACACAGTATGTTTACCTTGCAAAATAAACGAAGAATGATAGTACATGGCATATATCAGAAGTATACACTCACATATATTGCAGGTGTTCATGCTATTTCAAACAAACCTTCAGGACAATTTGAAAGAGTATAAGGCTATCTATTGTTTATGAAGACAAAAATTAGAAAAAATCTAATATAAAATTTCATTAAGTATTATCATAGTTTACTAAATATTAGGTAAGCATTATAATCATCTAGAAGAATGTGTACTGCTATGGAGGAACATTCATATTAAATTGTGAAGATGTAAATGCAGGTTATAGAAAAGATGAATAGTATTATCTCGATTTTTTTTACTAAAAAATAATACATATATAATTTCCACAAGGATGACCACAAAAATATTAACAGAAGTTTTAAAAGCAATAGATCTACCCAAGAATAGCAGGCTACACATTCTTTTCATGTACACATGGAACAGTAGCCAAAATAGACCATATTTTTGGTCATAAAACAAATTTTACAGATCTTGAAAGAACTGAAGATATTTAAGGTGTGTTCTCTGGCCATAATGGAATTAAACAAAAAATTTATACACTAGAAAGACAATAGAAAAATCTTCAAACATTTGAATATTAAAACATACACTTCTAAATAATACATGGATAAAAGAGGAAATTTCAAAGAAAATTAGAAAATATTTTGAACTGAATGAAAATGTATTCAATGTATCAAAATTTGTGGGGAGTAACACAGAAAGAAGAATAGAAAGAGAAGAAAGGAGAAAGAGGAAACCACCCTACAAAAAATGGTTTTCAATGGTTGTTTGCAGCAAATATTAGAAGGAATTAGCCCATTAATTTCCTTTCCAAATTGTTTTGTGTCAGATTGTCATTCAGGTGTTCTGACTTAATTGAATAAGTAGCTTGTTATTCCTCTCACTTTAAGGTGGAACTAGGGATAGCAAAACAGACAACATGATAAATCAATAGATAGTTTTTGTTTTGCTTTCCTGGCCTAGGAAAACTAGAATTTATATTAATTTACTAAACAAGTCTTGCTTGATAGAAAAATACCAAACAATTATTATATTTCTGTATACAACCTCAACTACATCTGATAAATAACTATCAAAAACACTAAACATCTTTTTTTTTTTCTTTTAGGGACCCAGAGGTGAAAAAGGCTTTAGAGGTGAAACTGTAAGTTTAACTAAAATTCTGGGTATTAGTATCACTTGTCACTGAGCTATAAGCTCCATGAAAGTTAGGCCCTTTCTTGATATTTTTCATTATTATATCTCTAATGCTTGTGGAATAAAAATAAAATTATAATTTTCAAGAAGTAAAACTAACATGTGGTATATAGCAGAGAAACATGATAAACCCTAAACATGTTTAAGAACCTGCTGCCCACATACTTCCCAGATCCATGTGTGAAATGGAGTATGTGCAGGAAAGAAGGTGTGAACCTTCTTCACCAGAACCAGCACAAGAGCACTGCAAGGTGGCTTTAGGTTTACACCCACTGTGTTCAGTCAGCAACTAAGAAGGCTACAAAGCAGAAGCAAATCGTTAGTTGTGTATTTCAGTCAATTGGAAACAGTGGTGAACAAATGGGTAAAAGGTACACAGCATTTTGGGGACCTAACTGGCTTACACTGGCACTATTTCCTACTTTTCTAGGATGTCAGTTTTTCTGAGTTAAAGAAGGTATTTTTGTAAAGGGGCCACTTTCCCAGCAGAGATTCTGCTGAACCTACTAAGCAGCAGCCGTAAACAGAGGTCAGGCATAGAGTAAGATGAGGGGGATTGAAACCAAGAACAGAAGGCACATAAGAATAAAATTTAAAATAGAGGTAAATTTTTGATTGAAAGGTAATGAGATTACATAGTGACAGCTGAGATTTTTGCTTTTTTACCACAGGGTATGCTTGGGGCTCAGAATAAGTATGTGGAAGAATAGAAATTATGTCATTTTAGATAGCTTAAGAATCCCTAAAGGGCATGAAAATATTATAGATGTATTTAATTTGTCAAAATGTAGCCCTTTCATTTTCTCATCAAACTTACTATAGCAGGAAACAAGGGTGTATGCACACAATGAAGCCATAGCCCCCGAGAGGAGTGGAAAAGGGAAGGAAAAGTAGGGAGCATTGGAATTAGCCCATTTTCTATACCTGTCTGCCTGCAGCTGTCTCCCTGACCAACCCTCTTCAAGTGCTGTGGCTGAAACATAAGCTTCCAGCAGGACTAGGAATCCTTGAGTACCTATGACAATATCACAAGCATTTCATGTGAAAAAAAAAAAAATTTAGTGGCTGTGATGGATTACAAATTCAGTAGGTTATGCCTGCAATCTTAGGTTGCACTGATAGAAATGTGGCATCCAGAATAAAGCAGATAGTGGCTCCAGACAGGCCATTCCCAAAGGGGAACATGGACAAAATTAAAGCACATTCAAAGGAGGGCTCTCAGACAGGTGATATACCAGAGAGCCATGTCCTGGAAAAATCAAGTGGAAATAAATGGGATATTTAGCATTTGCCAGACTGCAGCCTGATCAACCCTCTCCTGTTCTGTTTGCTTGATCTTCATTTCCTGGCTTCAGTACTCATTTTTCATTGTTTACTATTTATCCCTGCAGTTCCTACTTATCTTGAGGTTTCAGTTTTAACATAATTTGCTTATGGTGGACTTGATGTTTTTAGCCTCACCCTGCTGTCACCCACGACACCTATTACCGAAGACCAAGTACAATGCCTTGCAACTGTTTTTTTAGTTCTTTACTTAAATATCACCTTATCAGGGAAGCTTCTCCTGACCAGCCTATGCCAAATAACAATGCCCTACCTGCCCAAGAGTTCTATTCTGCCCTAACCTGTTTATTTACCATCTAACATGTTACATATTTATTTGGTTTTCTGCTTATTATACAGGGTTCGGCAGAATTAATGCTCTTTTTAAAATAGTATAGTGTGCTTGAGTGTGATATTGTTTTATTACAGAATTACATGCTTATGTTTTTTTAATAAAAGACTTGGTATAGATTACCAGTTCATAAAGAAGGGGTCTTACTTCTGCCAGACCCTGTATCTACCCTTACTATATAGATGTAGACTCCATGATACAGTTGTTTTATCCATTTGTTTCAATGTTCTGTCTGAACACCTAAGAAAGTTCCAATCTTATAGTAGATGTTCAACAACAACAACAATAACAAAAACAATCCAATTAAAATATAAACAGAACACCTGAACAGACACTTCTCCCTTGGAAACATACAAATGGCCAAAACATATTTGAAAAAATGCTCAACTTCACTAGCTATTAGGGAAAAATGTAAATCAAAATCACAATGAGATATCACCTGACACCTGTTAGAATGGCTGTTATCAACAAGATAAGGAATAACACGTGTTGGAGAGGCTGTGAAGATAAAGGAACCCTCATTCACTGTTGGTAGGAATGCACACTGGTACAACTGCTATGGAAGGCAGTGTGGTGGTTCCTCAAAAAATTAAGAAGAGTTACCATTTGACCTGGCAATCCCTGTGTTGGACATCTACCCAAAAACTTGAAAACCTTAGTTTGCAAAGATATATGTACCCCAATGTTCATCACAGCACTGTTCACAGTGTCCAACTCATGAAAACTGTCACAGTGTCCTTTGATAGATGACTGGATAAAGAAGTTATGGTACATTTACACAATGGAATATTAGTCAGCCATAAGAAAAGATGAAATGCAGCCATTTGTGACAACATGGATGGACCTTGAGATCATTATGCAAAGCAAAATAAGCCAGACAGAAAAAAACAAGAACCCTATAATTTCACTCATATGTGGAACATAAAACTGAAAGCAACAAAGAAACAAAAACTCACGGACAGTTAGTGGTTACCTGAAGGTAAGGGGGGAAGGGTTGGGGGAGGAGAGAGAGGGTCTGAAATATATGGTGATGAAAAGAGAGCTGACTCTGGGTGTTGAGCACAATATGCAACACATAAACACTGTATGGTAGAGTTGTACACCTGGAACCTATATAATTTTTATGAACCAATATCACCCCAATAAATTTAACAAAAAATAAAAATTAAAAAAATGTTTTTTAAATAAGTTCCCCCTTAAAGAACAAACAAATTCACAGAACATAAAGAAAAGTTCTTTAAAGGTGAATTCCTCTCAGCTCCAATTACTATTCTGAATCCATCCACTTCCCTCATTCTTCATCGCTGACACCCGTTCATATCACCATGATGTCTTCCCAGGACTTGTCTTCCTTCCGTTTCTTCCACTTTTCTCCACTGCAGTCCATCCCCTACGTAGCGTCTTGAGTGATACTGTTAAAGTATGAGTCAGATTGTATCACTCTCCTCTTTAAAACCTCCCTATGGCTCCTTCTTATACTTGGAATAAGATTTCATCCCTGACTTCAGTCTACAGTGCCCTACATGAACTAGCTCCAGTTTAGTTCTCCAATCTAGTGAATTACCACTTTCCCCGTCCAACTATGATGAACTTCTTTCTATTCTTTGGAACATGTCTTCCTTTACCCAGAAAATTGTTTTACCTACTCTTCAAACAATTGGATTTTATCTTATTATTCTGGTCTCTGATCATATCTCATATCAGAGAAGCTTTCTATGACCACCTGTATTTATTATTCCTGGTCATTCTCTTTCACAATGTCCTGTTTTGTTTTCTTTGTAGTAGTTAGCATTATTTGAAATTGTCTTCTGTCTTCTCTGCTAGAACTTAAACTTCATGAGAGCAGGGGACTTTGTCTGATACACTGGATATCAGTGTCCAGAAGAGAACCTGCCATGTAATATGCAATATTTAAGAAGTGAATTGATTAATAAATGTGTACTAATCTCTAAAATTAAAAGTTAACAGATATATCCAATTCTAGCAGGAAAGTAACATTTTCTTAATTAGCATAATTACTAGGCTTTTGCTTTTTGGGTTACCATAAATTAGGATACAAACTTCCAGTTCCCAAGGAGGAGGAGCACAATTGCAATTAGTGTAGACAATAAATTAGCTGTTGAAAAAGGATTAATTGGCACATTAGAATTATGAGTTTATTCTGTTTTTATTGTTGCATGACTGGTATTAAATATCTTTCTATCCTCTCTTTTCTTTTGACCCCATTATAGTGTAAAAGAGCTTTCTGAAATAATCTTTTAATTCATAGAGATCATCTGCAGTTAACTTAATTCATGAAATGTGCAATTAAACCTTTCTACTTTTATTCTATGGAAAACGATAATAACATTTTTTAATTGTTAAATTTATTGGGGTGATGTTGGTTGGTAAAAATTACATAAGATTCCAGGTATACAATTCTACATTACATTGTCTATGTATTGCACACTCCCCCTTAGGACTTTTTCAGTATATTCTACAGATCTGTTTTCTTTAAGGCAAAGGTTTAAACAATTGATTATCTAAAGACTCCTAATTAGCTACTATAGTTCAGAATGTAGTGTCTTCAAGGGGGTCAGTCTGAAATAATAGTAGTACATAGGACATTTATGGAATGAATTTTATTAGCCAAGATTTATTGTATTTAAACAAATAAGACAGTTTACTCTTGGTACAAAGATTGGATTCACACACACACATATATGCTCTAAACTGAGTCAGATTTTTTGACACTCTGAGAAAACTTCCTAGTTGATAGCATGTTGAATTCCCCACCCTCCCCCAACTTCAAAACTGTCATGTTAAGGGATATCAGGATAGCTCAACAGGTTGAGCACTTACTTGCCTTGCAACTGTGAGGTCCGGGACTAGAGTCCCGGCCCTATCCTTTGCAAACCCATATGCTGAACTCTGGCACAACTGGCGACCACCGGGATGTCAGCAAATTTTCTTGCTTCCCATGCAGGAGGCCCCCAAACTGTCATGTTAATGGCAAATTAATCTTGCAAGGTTACAAAAAATCTCCTGACTTCCATGAGGCCCCAAACATTTTTATATATTTTTATTTATTTATTTAGTTTATTTATTTTTTTTTTTTGACAGAGAGAGAGACAGAGACAGAGACAGAGAGAGAACTGAATTGGGGGACCTCCCAGTTCAGCATATGGTTCCACACGGGCCGGGGCCTGGATTCTATCCCTAGTCCCCGGCGCCACAAAGTGAGCGCTTAACCCACTGAGCCATCCTGGCTTCCCCACCCAAACATTTTTAGAACATGATTAATTTTTGATGTAGGTAATACAAAGAGGATTGCTGGAAATAATGGGATACAATTAGTAAAAAAATAATTTTTTTCTTTTATTTATTTATTTGTATTAATTTCAGGTGTATAAAACAATATAATGATTAGACACTTATTACACTTCACAAGTGATAACCCCAACAAGTCTACTACCCATCTGAGCTGTACATAGCTATTACAGTACCATTGACTTTATTCCTTATGCTATATTTTATATCCCTGATCATAAATATATATATATATATATTTATCATTATTCTTTACATTTAATATTATTTTATATTAGTTTCAGTTGTACAACATAGTGGTTAGACATTTATATAATTTATGAAGTGATCCCCAATAACTCTAGTACCCATATGATACCATACCTAGTTTTTACATTATTGACTATATTCTCCATACTGTATTTTTACATCCCCATGACTATTTTGTGATTATCCATTTGTATGTTTTAATCCCTTCACCTTTCTCACGCATACCCCCAACCCTCCCTCAATCTAGCAACCATCAGTTTGTTCTCTGTATTTGTTAAGTCTAGTGAAATAATTTTTTTTAATTTATAGCAGAATGATATCCTAATGTTAATCATCTGAAAGGGATTTTGACAAAACATTACAACTTGAAGCATATAACTTAAAGCCATAAAAGTAGGAAAAGAGAGTAAATTTCAGCATGAAATTTTAGATTAGCTGCTTCATTTTTGTGGCTTATAATTTAAAGCCATAGAAGTAGAAAAATATATACAGAACATAATCCCAGCATGCATTTTTAGATTAGCATATTATTTAATGAAAACTAATAAAATCTTTAAGAATCCCATTGATATTTTCTCAAATATTACCTCTAAGTTAGTATCTTCACAACTTTTTATTAGCAGAATTATCTTATTTGCCTCTGCTTTGAAAGTGTAGAGGATGGTTTTAAACATTATAAAAATAAACTAAGTTATAAGAAATTATGTCCTAAATATTTTTTAAAAATTAAGAATTTAAAGCCTTCATGTAGATTTTTTAAATCATAGATAGTATATTTTATTTAAATGAAAAAATAATCAAACTCTTTTAATTTAAGTACACATTCCCCTTACATTCACAGTAAGTTCAAATTTGAAATTCCCAACTTGTATTCCTTCTTCTCCAGATCAAAACATGAAGAAGAAAATTGATAAAGGTCTTGATAAAAACACAATTCTTGGGAAAGCTGGGATGGCTTAGCGGGTAAAGTGCTCGCTTTGAAGCCCCAAGGACCGAGGATCGAATTCCGGCCCCGGCCCATGCGGACCCACATGCTGAACTGGGGTGTGCCCCCAGTTCAGTTCTTGCGGGGACCTATGTGGGAGGCTCCCGGCCCAGTTCCTGCCCTGCGCAGCCCTGTGCCCACCTGTGGAGCAAAACTATATGGAAAACTAATGCCAACTATGGAGACTGCTCTGGGCCCTCCCCCTTCTCTCTGTCTCTCTCTGTCTCTGTTTCTCTCTGTCAAAAATCAATAAAATAAATCTTTAAAAAAAAAAACACAATTCTTAAGTGAACCATGGAGATTATCTTCACCAAACCTGTTACGTTACATTTGAGATATCTGAGACCCAAATGTGCAGCAACTCACTCAAGGACATACAGCAAATTAGCTACAGAGACAAGAGCAGAGCCAAGGTCTCCCAATTGCCATGCCCCTGTGCTTGTCTATTAATCACAGTACCTCTCAGAAAATAAATTAGGCATAACTTGGGTGAGGAAGATGGTATATACATACCCATCACCTACACTAAGATTAGCCCAGTCACTCACATGACAGATTCCGTATAAGTAGATTCCTGACTTATAGTTATCCCCAATGCCTTATAATTCACTGATTTCATCATAATTACATTGTTGTCTAATAAACCTTATTTAATATAACTAACCTCCCAATTAAACCTTCTAAGCCAATGATTCTCAGCCTAAAGCCATTTTTGTCCCATCCTTTAACCCCCACAGGAGACACTACCAATGTCTGGAGATGTGTTTGGTTGCCACAACTGAGGGAAAGGGAGAGTTTCCAGTGGTATCTAGTGGGTAGAGACCAGAGATGCTGCTAAACATTCTATACAACAAGATTCTTGATTTATAAATGAGAAAAAGGTAGCTCTCTGTAGCTATGGCAACTTAAAGTAAAGACCATGAAGCTAAATCACGATTGCATTTACATAAGGCAAAATCTAAATCCACGCACTTACCGGTATTTTCAAAGTCTAATAATAAAATGTTATTTTGGGAGGATCCAAGTAAATTTTGGAATTAAATTTAAGGAGTGTCTGTTTTCAAAGATAGTGCTTTTACTACAGCCAAATAACCACCATAACCATTCACTGATTTAGTTCCCATTTAGGAAATGAACATAGACAATCATAGTTTTATTATAAACTGCTATGTAGTATCTAGAGAAAGTGAATCATTTTTCTTAATGGTGAGTTAGCTAAAGGAAAAAAATAACTAATAAATGTCACATTGTTGGAATATTTTATTTTACTTGGCTAATTGCCCCATTCTATGTAGTTGTTTCATTGGGTTTTCCTGCCCTTTCTTGTTTGAAGTATTTTGTTTGAGCATATTTGTGGTGATCTGACTTGTTCTGGAAAACAAGCTGAATTGAACTCAATAAAATTAGCAATCGAAATTATTTTTTCTTTCTTTGATAAAGTTCTCTTTCAAAGTCAAAGAGAAGATATATATTTTTTATACTGAACCATTAGGGAGATTTTGTAAATGTCAAATATATGCTAAATGGGATGAAATATCACTGTTTATTTTTACCATGTTGATCCAGACTAAAAAAAAAACCACACAGCCAAACGCACTTCGAGCATCTATGTATTTTAAAGGATACCTCCACCATGACATTTCTATAATTTTCATGCAGCTTCTGTTTTCTACATTCTCTGCTTTAAATTGTAATCATGCAAACTAAGAAATGTCCAGGAGGCATGGTTTTGGTGTATTCAACCTTTTTTTAAGTTACTATATGTTGTTCGTCCTAGTTGTCACAGTATATTTAGAATCAACAGCTTTGGCAATAAAACATAATACAAGTCAAGAATAGCATCAACGTTATTCAAAAATGAGCTGAAGATAAATTTTGCTTTGCTATCTTTTAACTACAATCTGAATTTGACCCAATGTAGTCTTAACATTCAGTTACCCATCAAGTAAATCAGATTTTGAACAGTCATTCTTTTATTTTATTGGGGTAACATTGGTTAATAACATTATATATATTTCAGGTGTACAACATTATAACTCAATATCTGTATACTCTATTGCATGCTTACTACCAAAAGTCTAGTTTCCATCTATTATCATATATTTGACTGTCTTTACCCTTTTCGCCCTCCCCAACCCCCTTTCCTATCTGGTAACCACCATTCTGTTGTGAGCAGGCATTGTTAACAATGATTACTACTTGTTTTATTTTGGAAAATATCAACATAACTTTCAGTTTTTAATAGGCATATTTTCACTATCCTAATTTTCAGTTAACATTAGCTCATTTTAATATTATTCATTCAATAACAATTGTTGAACTCCTACTGTATATTAGGTACTATTATTGTTCCAGAAAATTAAAAGGTGGCTTTCCAATGTGTTATGTACTATGGCATGCAGAAGAAAAAGTGGTTAGTTGAGCAGGAGGGAGGTGGCATGGGGATAGACAAAGTAGGTATAGAGTTTTAAAGTGTCGGAAGAGGAATGGGAGTTAAATAGATAGAAAAGGTAAAGAGAAACATTCCCAGACAAGGAACAGCACACACAAGAGAATTCATGTGTGGAAGAAATTGGAAAATTCAGAGGTCTATAAGTAGTTGGTTATAAATGGAGTGTAGGATGTGTTGGGGAGAATAAGTGGAAGCAAGGCCCAGACCTAGAAGAGATGCAGGGGTGCACACTGACTAAGAACATATACCGTACTTTTGTATCCAGTTGAGTTGGAGTTTAATCCTAGCTGCCTGTTATTTGCTGGTTACTTAACCATTCTATTCTAAAGTTAAGAATATCTGTGAAATGGGAGAACGCCAGGATGGCTCAGTGGGTTAAGCGCTCCCTTTGCAGCCCCAGGGTCTGAGGATCAAATCTTGGCCCTGGCCTGTGCAGACCCATATTCTGAACTGGGGTGTGGCCCCCAGTTCGGTTCACACTGAAGTGAGCTTTCCAGATGGGAGGCCTCCAGTTCAGCCTCCAGCTCATGGGGGCGTGCGTCCCATGCAGGAGGCCCCTGGCCCAGTTCCTGCCCTATGTGGCCCCCCTATGTGAAACAAAGCCATGTTGGAAAATGATGACATACAACTATGGAAACTGCTCTGGCCCCTCCCCCTTCTCTTTGTCTCTCTGTCTCTATCTCTCTCTGTCAACAATAAAATAAATCTTTAAAAACAATAATACCTGTAAAATGGAAATATAACGTACAACTTGGCATGCAGTCAGTTATCAATAAATGAGCACACAATTTGGCATATAATGAGTTCTCAGTAAATGGTAACTATCACTGTTAGAAGTTTATACTTTATCCTCCAAGCAATGAAGAGCGATTGTATGATTTTACCTAAATAATGACATGATTAGATTTCAATTTTATAAGTAGAATGTAGTTAGCATAGTAAAAAGAATAAAGCGAGGAAGTTGGGTTGCTAGTGCAGGTAAAACATGTCTTAGTCAGCTAGGGCTGCTATGACAAATAGCTGTCAACTGTGTGACTCAACAAGCATTCCTCACATTTCTGGAGGCTGGGCAGTTGAAAATTGAGGTGCCGGCAGATTCCATGTCTCATGAGGGTCCTCTTCTTGGTTTGAAAAAGCCACCTTCTTACTGTATCTTTACATTATGGAGCGAGATATGATCTCTCTTGTGTCTCTTCTTATAAGGCCACTCCCACTCCTAATGGCTCCACATGACTTAATTACGTCACAAAGGCCCCACTTCCCAATACCATCATATTGGAAATTAATGCTTCAATATGTGAATTTGGGGGAAAACAAACATTCAGTTTTCAACTGTACATGATTAACACTACAGTAAGACAGTTGTAAGGTTGAAGAAATAGTATTTTGGAGAGATTTGGAGGTAAAATCAATAGTTGGTAACCAAATTCTAGGTGGATTTTGAAGGAAAATCAGGTGTCTAAGTACATTGAACTTTCCAATTTTGACAATTAGGTGGATGGTAGAAATAACAGGAAAAAATACTGACACAGTATTAACATTTTTTAAATATGACATTTGTAATAGTTTATTAAAGTGTGTAAATTCAGTTTATAATATCAATAAAACATGAAAGTAAATATCTGGCTTGTTCATGAATGTGAGTGCAAGAGCATATAATTTCAAAATAATAAAACAGCTTCAGAGCTTAAGACTTACCTCACACAAAAAGGCAACAATTATAGGCTGAATCTTAGTTGTCCATACAAAACCAAAAGCATAATAAACACATATTGTGCTTTGTCTCCATTTATTTTAGGGTCCACAAGGACCAAGAGGTCAACCAGGCCCTCCAGTGAGTTTATTTACATTTATATCTGTTTATCATTAATGCTATATGCTTGCCTGGTATGAGATCTCTACGAACTCAATACTTTTTGTACTTTGTTATGTTATAGGGTCCACCTGGAGCACCAGGCCCAAGGGTAAGTTTTCTTGGTTTTATTTTATCTTGTATATAATATTAACCTTTTTAAAAAGTGACTCTCTTGCATATCTCTGTTCTTTTTTGCTAATCTGATATAGAGGCCTCCCAACTATAATAACTTTAAATCTAATCCTCAGACTTCTTGTCTCACTTTCTTGGGTGGATTTTAGTTTTACATAAGAAATAAAGCACTCAGCAAAATGCCTGACATAATAAATGGTCAAAAATTACTAAATCCCTCTATTTCTACCTACTTTTGGGGCCTATCACTCCTTTTATAAATTAAATGTTCTTTTTTTGCCAGTGTGACTTACCAACTTCTCAGATTTACATGGATCTCAACTGTTAATAGCTATAGAAGCCCTTAGACTGCTTGCGTGTGTTTGCTAGTTATCTATTACAACCCGAAACTTGCTGCCCTATCTTTGTTGCAATGCTTTTGTTGCCTCCTTATCAGCTATTATCTCCTGGCCTCTGATATTTCAAGCTTGGTTTCCTTTATACTTTGTGTCCACTCCCATACTAGGCAATTTCTTCATCTTCCTGCTTTCTCCAAGAGATCTCCTTCCTTCCCATACTCACCCATGCCCCATTTCTACAGCATTCTGGTCAGATATAATGGTCCTTGGTTAGGTTTCCTGCATAAAAGAGATCCACTGTTGGCTCCACTGTCCCAAATAATGGCCAGTCCTATGCCTCCCACACTTACTTATTTCCATATGCTGCTCTGGTGTCTTTGGAAGTTCTAGTTGTTGGGTCACTGTGGTCTACTCTCAGCAGGTAAGGAACTCTTCATCCCTTCCAGCTTTTCATAAAGGCAAGGAATAACTTTTGTGAAAAGTGCTATACAGAAGATTGTTTACTTGAAAATGTGAGATCCATTTCTCTATAATTTTTAAAAATTACTCCCCTTTCTGGCCATCTGACTGACTGATGGTGATTGAAACCTTCCCTGACGTGAATATCAATGGCAATGTTTTTCTTTAAATTTTCAGATTATTTTTGACTTCTCTGTTCTTCCTTCCCTTCTGGATCCCCACAAAACATCATTTACAAACAACTTCATCTATTACCTTTCCATCTTATAATGACTTTGATATATCATAGCTACCTTTCTAAGAAAGAACAAGTTATAAAAGATTATACATCTTTAGTGAATTAGAGATATTTAGTGAAATGTTTTCACATTGAAGTACCAAACTTTTGGGAAACATATCCCTGACTCAGTTGGAAAAAGTCTGTATGGTTCCTATACAGCCAAAATGAACACAAGAGGTTTTTGTTCTGAACACAATGTGGATAAGAATATATACATTGAGGAATTATTAGGAGAATTAAATCAGAAAATATATTTTCTTGACACATTATAGATGCTCAACTAATATTAATTTGTTTCTTTCTTCTCAATCTCTCCTTTCTGTCTTATTTCTTCTTGGCCAACACAAAACCCAGTTTCCTGATACTGTCTCTTTGGGACTTGCAGAATCCATTGCAGGAAAGTGGCAGTGTAGTCTTGAGAATATGACTTCTATTATAGAGTATAAGTTTAAACGACAATGAGAAAATACCTATATGTTATTTCAAAATTCAACTTATGATCATACCTTCTGTGAAACTCTTCTTAATTTTGACGCCCATCACACTGCAAGATAGCACTGACCACTTCCCCTTCCTCATTCATAGTCATTTATTTTCATGACAGTCTTCCTTTACTCGATTGTGAAATCTCTGAAAGTAGAGATTTTTCTTTTCTTTTCCATGTCTCTTGAATGAATGGATAAATAAATGCAACAAAAAAGCAAGTTTCATCTCTTAGGAAATTTCAGTGTGAATCCTCCAAACTGGAAGATTTTTCTTGGAGGGAAACAATCGAAAGTGGAATAGGACCATAGAATTAGAGATAGATGTACTCTTAGTAAGTAATAATTATTTCAAAATGTGAGGTGTGATCATTAATCAATGGATCATGAGTTCAATTTCATGAGTCTCACTCAGCATTCTTTTGAAATGAAATAGAGTAGAAAAATATGAGGGGTGACTGGATACAAGGTTTCTTTTAGAGGTGATAAAAGTGTTCTAAAATTAAATATTTGCACAACATAGTGAATCTACCAAAAGCAACTGAATTGGATACTTTAAAATGGCTAAAATGTTGAATTTTATGTTATGTGAATTTTACCTCAATAAAAAAACAAACAAGCAAAAAAAATAAAACAAAAAATAGTGTAAGTAGTAAGGATGAATATGGCTCTGTAATATTTTCAGTTAAATATATGTTGTCTGTGGGAATCTTGTCATGATGTAAAAATGTATTTCTTACTGTAGGTCAAGATAAGATAAGTTTGAAAATTTCTAATCCAGTTCATCCCACTCTTTTTAAGACCTATGAATGTAAAATAACTTGCTCAAGTTTCTAAAAAGCTAATGGGAAATGTTTCAGGAAAAAAAGAATGTATATTGATGGTACTTTTGAATGTAAGTATATTGTCAGGGTGATGACCAGACCTCAGTGCACATGGTAAGATATCTGTAAACTAACAAAAATCTACAACAGTATGTCACAGTTAACCAGAAATGGTTGATGGGTTAGGAAAGAACAGGATGGGTATGTGTCTATATGTGGTATTTCAATTAATGGGCCAACTGTGAAACCTGGATTAGTGAGTTGAAAGGCTGCAGCTGCTGGTGTCATCCTGGTTCCCTGGAACATGCAATTACTTCCATCATGGAGAGGTGCTTGTCCTGAAATCAGTACCTATTCCATCAATGTTTTAACCAGCCAGTGTTCTTAAGATTTCAGATTTCTGGAAAATAATAACACTTCTCCAAATTCTGGGGTGTACAGACTAGATCTACTTCTCACTCAAATGAGCTGGGAGAGAATTGTGACAAATACATTCCTCTGAGGTATAATGAATTCTCCTAAATTCCCTTATTAGTCCAACCAATCTGGTAATTCTTTATACTCTGTATTCTATGTCACATTTTCATAAATCTTAAGTGATTTTCACGTAATAGTATGTTCTCTCTAAGTAGAATACATAGAGAAAGCCATTTCTTTTGGGTTCCTTCACTGTGCCTGATGAAAGTTTATGTTCAGATGTGGGCATTTAGTGTCGAATGACTTCAAATCAAGATGATTTGCTATCGGCCTGTCCTCCCAAAATGCTACCCACGAGAAAAACTAACAAATGCAACAAATTGTATGCCCACTATGTGCCAGTGTGAGTTAGGCTTTGAAAATACATTAGGAATTACAGGAGTATGGCTATTGCCAAGAAAATTCATGAAGGGCCAAGTGTTATGACATTTTTTTCTTTCTAATGTCTGTTGAAAAAAAAATGCCTTTTTTATTGAGTTGACATTTGTACTGATGGTGATTAAAATTGCTGGTGCCTTAGCATGAATCAAGTATAAACCCTACACTACTAAGCTACTAAAAGTCATTGTATTTTTCACTGCCACACACTCTCAGAAAATAAAACATTGTCATTCCAATTAAAAATATTCTACAATTTATTTATTAATCAAATCTCTGTTAATGGATGTTTGTTTCCTTCCGATCTTTTTCTAATACAAACAGTACAGATGTCTTGTCCATATACATATAACTTTTCAGAATATTTATAGGACCAGTTTCCAGAAGTGAGATGGTTAGGTTTAAGGGATGCAAACATTTATTTATTCATTCATTCATTTTAATTGTGATAAAATATACATAAAATTTATCATTTTCATTATTTTTAAGTGTACAGTTCAATGGCATTAAGTGTATTCACATTGTGGTGCAACCATCACCAGAAACCATTCCCAGAACTGTTCCATTTTCCAAAACTAAAACTCTATCTATTAAACAGTAATTACCAGTCCTACCTTCCCCCAGCCCATGGCAACCACTCTTGTACTTTCTATCTTTATTGATTTGTCTGCTCTGAGTACTGCATGTAAGTGGAGTCGTACAGTCAGTATTTACCTTTTAACTGGGTTATTTCACTTAGCATAATGTCTTCAGGGTTCATCCACATTGTAGCATGGTCAGGATTACTTTACTTTTTAAGGTTGAATAATAATATATGTATTATATATATCATTTTGTTTATACAGATGGACATTTCAGTTCCTTCTGGCTATTGTGAATAATGCTGCCATACATATAGGAATACAAATATCAATTTAAGTCCCTGCTTTCAATTTATTTCAGTACTGCTGGAATTGCTGGGTCATATACTAATTCTGTGTTTAACTTTTCTTTTTTTTTTTTCCTTTTTTAAAGATTTATTTTTATAGTTTCTGACACAGAGAGAGAAGGGAGAGGGCCCAGAGCATTCTCCATAGTTGCAAGTCATTGGTTTTCTACATAGTTTCATTCCACAGATGGGGGGGAGGGGGCCTTCTCAGGGGAGGAACCAGGCCAAGGGAGCTTGCCCTGGTGAGAAATGAACTGGGGGCACACCCCAGTTCAGCTTATGGGTCTGTTTTCATAGGCCAGGACCGGGATTCAATCCTCAGACCCCAGGGCTGCAAGACGAGGGTTCAACCCACTGAGTCATCCTGGCATCCCCGAGTGTTTAACTTTTTGAGAAACCACTGTACTGTTTTCCATAGCAGCTGTACCATTTACCATTCCCACCAGCAGTGCACAGGGTTCTGATTTTTTTCACATCCTTGCCAGCACCTGTCATATTAGTTTTTTTGTTGTTGTTTGTAACAATAGCTATCCTAATGGATGTGAAGTTGTTTTGACTTGCATTTCTCTAACGATTACTAATGTTGTTCATGTTTTTGTGTACTTATTGGCTTATACCTCTTTTAAGAAAATATTAATTGAAATATTTTCTGAGAAAGATGTCTTTATCCACTTTTGAATTGGGGCACTTGTTTTTGTTTTTGTTTTGTTTTGTTTTGTTTTGTTTTGTTGTTGAGTTGTAGGCATTCTTTATGTATTCTAAATATTATACCCTTGTCAGATATATGATTTGAAAATGTTTTCTCCTATCCTACGAGCTGCCTTTTCGCTCTGTTGGCATTGTCTTGCACATAAGTTTAATTTCGATATAGTCCAATTTATGTTTTTTCTTTTCTTGCCTTACTTTTGGTGTCATATCTAAGACCACATTGCCAAGTCCAGGGTCATGAAGCTCTCCCCTATGTTTCATTCCAAGTGTTAGCTCTGACGTTTAGGTCTTTGATCCGTTTTAAGTTAATTTTTGTATATGATGCAAGATAAGAGTCGCATCATATTAAGTGAAATAAGTCAGATTTTTAAAAATCAAGAAATATGACTTTACTTATAGATGGAACATAAAACTGTAAGTAATAAAGAAACAGAACCACATTGACACAGTCAATAGTTTAGTGGTTACCTGAGGGTAACTGGGGATGGGAATGAGAGCATAAGGAGAGGGCATCAAATATATGGTTATGGTGATGGAAAGAGAACTGACTCTGGATAATGAGCACATAATGCAATACGTAGATGATGTAATGTAGAATTGTACACCTGGAACCTATGTAATTTTTACCAACAAAGGTCACCCCAATTTTATAATTAGTAATAATAATAATAAAAGAACTGCAAAAATAAAAGTAAGGAGGTGAGAAAGGAAAAAAAGATGAGAGTCTAACTTCATTATTTTAAAGGTGGATATCAAAATTTCTCAACACTATTTGTTGAAAAGACTAGTCTTTTCCTTTTTTTTTAATTTCTGTATTCTATTCTATTCCATTGGTTTATGTGTCTGTCTGTATGCAAATATTCCACTGCTTTAATTACTGTAGCTTTGTACTAAGTTTTGAAGTTGAAGTATGAGGTCTGTAACTTTGTTCATTTTTTCAGTGTTGTTTTGGCTAATTGAAATTTATATTCTCTCTTTTTTTTTTTTAAGATTAATTGTATTGTTTTTTTTGACAGAGGCAGAGAGAAACAGAGAGAAGGGGGAGGGCCCAGAGCAGTCTCCATAGTTGTATGTCATCAGTTTTT
>PVKE010026377.1:0-22364 GCA_004027555.1 Craseonycteris thonglongyai
CCATTGTGTAAATGTACCACATCTTCTTTATCCAGTCGTCTATCGAAGGGCATTTTGGTTGTTTCCATGTTCTGGCCACTGTGAACAGTGCTGCGATGAACATGCGGGTACAAACATCTTTAAAGATCAAGGTTTTCAAGTTTTTTGGGTAGATGCCCAGTAGAGGGATGGCTGGGTCATATGGTAATTCCATTCGTAGAAATTGCCTGTTTTGCATGATTCATCATTCCTCTTGATGACAGCAAAGGAGGTTTGCACTCAGCCTTTGGTATTTTGGGAGTTTGCTCCAAACACTGAACAGAGAGTGAGAAGGCCCATGTTCCTCGCCCCTTCCTCAGAAAGGTTCAGGCTGGGCTAGATTAGGGCAGTATGGCGTTTGCTGCCTCTCCTCTCACCTTCCTACAAAAATTCTGATTTCTCTAGCAAAACCTGGGTCAGCTGCTTCGTGGGCGTAAGGGGGCCAGGGTGTGAAGAGGGGAGAAAGCCACGCTTTCCAGTCTGACTGGAGCCTAGAAACGTGTTGACAGAGTACAGGGGCCGGCCCTGCCCAGGACTGTCTCCCAACAGGTGTGTCAGGCTCCCTGGAGGCGGGGCGAGCACGGCCAAGGTTGGACGGCTGGCGTCCAGGAACAGGCAGTCTTTCTAGGATTCAGCCTGTACAAGTTCCCAAACCATGGTGTGCTGCTTACAGGCTGACACATACCTTGGCAGGGGGTGTTGGGGCTTCTGCCCAGAGCTGGGAGTCCCCAGGGTCAGGCTGACCTCCAGGCTGCAGTTTGGCCTGAAGGAGGGGCCGCATGGTGGGTGTGGTGGCCTCTCTGGGAAGACTGTTCCTCAGAGCTCCAGGACCACAAGAAGCAGGCTGACCCAGGGAGGCCAAGGGCACAGGGAGGGCACGCGGGGAGAGTCTGGCTGTGTGTCCCAGCCTGCTGGCTGGCCTGCCCGCGGCACCTCACGTTCCTTCCCTAACATTCACTCTGAGATGTGGACGACTTCCTCCATCACAGGCATATTGCAAGTTTATTGTGAAGATTAGACAGCCTTGGGGATGCCAGGATAGCTCAGCCAGTTGAGCACTTGCCTTGCAACTGCGAGGTCCAGGGTTCGAATGCTGACCCTGACCCATGCAAACCCATATGCTGAACTTTAGTGCAACTGGTAACTACCAGGTGCAGCAAAGGTTCCAGCCTCCCACACAGGAGGCCCCCAGTTCCGTTCCTGCCCTGCGTGGCCCCACATCCTGGCAACCATGTAGAATGAAACTATGTCACAGCTAATGATGTACAACTATGGAGACTTGCTCTGGGCCCTCCCCCACCACCTTCTCTCAAGCAATAAAATAAACCTTTAAAAAAAATAAAATAAAAACTAGACAGCCTTTCTATAAAGGTGGAGCATTATAACTCTGAAATTCAAAACTTCAGGTTTTCTTTTTTTAAGATTTATTTTATTGTTTTGACAGGGACAGAGACAGAGAGAGACAGAGAGAAGGGGGAAGGCCCAGAGCAGTCTCCGTAGTTGTATGTCATCAGTTTTCAACATAGTTTTTGTTCCGCACAGGTGGGCGGGGGTTGTGCAGGGTGGGAATGGGGTTTGGGGGCCTCCCACATGGGAAGCTTGCCCCAGCGAGAACCAAACTGGGGGCCTCCTGTACAGGAAGCACACCTCAGTTCAGCATGTGGGTTTGCACGGGTTGGGGCCGGGATTCAGTCCTCGATCCCTGGGGCTGCAAAGCGAGCGCTTAACCTGCTGGGCCATCCTGGCTTCCCCAAATCTTCAGTTTTTCAAAGCTGTGCTAGATTCAAATTTGGTGAAATAGAATGCTGAGTCCAGAAATTAAAACAACTAACTCTACTGTAAAGAACTGTTTCTTGCCTTAGGAGGCAGCTTCAAGAGTGTTTGCCTCATAATAATTTACTAAGGTTAAGCTCCACATTTGTTGTGTGTGGGTTTTCTGGATTTGTTTTATTTGACAATAAGATGGTTAAGAAAAATAAATGTCCTCTATACATGAATTAGCAAATGAGCAGTTCCTAAAAGCTAATATTGGTTTCCAAATCTACTCTTTTTATCAATAGCCCCCACAGGCCTGTGGTCATCACCCTGCTTAATGGATGGCGTAGACACCCTACCCTGCTAGGCTGTGGGCTTGGCAGAGACACAAACTACTCAGGATTAGTCATGATACCCCACCACCTCTGGCCCAGTCTCTGGCTGCTGCCTCATTCTGGCCAGCAGGTTATGAATGGAAGTGACCTAGAAAGGCATTTAAGAGCCAGTGTGTGATCCTCCTGTATTCTGCCCTCCCTGCCCCCATGCTGCACCCCTCCCGCAGGGCAATCACGGAGGCCGCCCATTGTGGGGTAAACCAGAAGATGAAAATAGACTGCGTCCCTGTAGGAGATCAGCTGGCATGGAGAGTGGCCCAAGTTAAAGTACAGTAAGTAAAAAATAAATCTTGGTAGTAAGCCAATATAATTTCGGGTTTGTTTGTTACCACCAAAGACTATCCTGACTGATACAAACAGCAGAAGCTTATATAAGAAACACCAGGGAAAGCCGAGATGGCTCCATGAGGTGAGCGCTCGCTTTGCAGCGCCGGGGACCAAGGATCAAATCCCGGGCCCAACCCGTGCGGACCCATGTGCTGGGCTGGGGGGTTCCCCCAGTTCAGTTCTCTCTCTGTCTCTGTCTCTGTCTCTCTCTCTCTCTCTCTCTCTCTCTCTCTCTCTGTCAAAAACGATTAAAAAAGAAAAGAAAGAAACACCAGCCTCAAAAAGCCAGCTTCATGCTAACAAAGGAAAGGCAAAGAGCTGACAAGAAGGCAGCCCCAACCCCTACACACAGGGCAGGCATCACTTATCAGGCTACACCCTCTCCCCTGGGCCCAGAAGTGGTTTCAAGATCTTCTTATGCCTTAGTACTAACTAAAGGAGAGCCAAAGCTCTGTTGAGCAGACCTTCTCCAGCCAAGAGGGGGAAGTGAAGGAAGCAGTATGGGAGGAGCCAGAAGCTCCCCCTCCCTCCTCCAGCCCCACCCCACTGTCCTCCCTACCATCTGTTTCCTGTGTGACCTTGGGCAAGCTGCTTCATCAATCTGGAGTTCAGCCTTTGCCTCCTTAGGTGAGTCAGACTTGATGGGTCTCCCGCTGTCTGAGGCAGCAGCCTTAACGGATGAGCTTTACAGTTCCTGGCTGTCCCAAGGGGGCACGTGATGAGATGGTGGCTGGAGGCAGGAACCTCTGCTCCACATTCTTGTTTTCATTCAGAAATGTCCCTGGGGCACCAGGCCTGCTGGAGTCTGTTACTATCAAATGTGGAGGATTGAACATATGGGATGTCCAAGAGCCAAGAACATGCATGGCCCCTTGGTAAGGTGACCAGATTTTAACATTGGTAAAGCGGGACACCATTGACCGGGGGGAGGGGGTTCTTGATTAAAAATTTGGTCTATCTTCCGCCGTTCCCTAGCTTGTCGTGCATTCTTTCCAAAAATCGAGACTTTTTTAAAACGCCGCGGGATGCGGGACAAATTGTTAAAAATCGGGACTATCCTGCCAAAAGCGGGACGTCTGGTCACCTTGTCCTTGGGTGCATCCTCCATGCCCTGGAGATGGTAGAAGTGACCTAGTGAGTGACCCCAATTGTCCTTGGATGTCATCTTGCTCTTATGATAAAAAACACAATGTCACTCACACACATTTGCAGCACCATTGGCCCCAGGATCCTCATTGCAACATTGTTACTATTAGCAAAAATGTAGAGGGGATGCCGGGATAACTCAGCTGATTGAGAGCTTGTCTTACAGCCACGAGGTTCGGGGTTCGAATCCCAGCCCTGGCCTGTGCAAACCTATATGCTGAACTGTGGTGCAACTGGTAACTGCTGAGATGGCAGTAAAGGTTCTGCCTCCCATGCAGGAGGCCTCTAGTTTGGTTCCTGCCCTGCACGGGCCCACATCCACCTGTGTGAAGTGAAACCATGTCACAACTAATGATGTACAACTATGGAGATGGCTCTGGGCCCTCCCCCCTTCTCTCTCTCTCACCTTCTCTCAAACAATGAAATAAATCTTTTTTAAAAAATCTAACCAACCAATGTCACCCCAAATAAATTTAACAACAACAACAAAAAATCTAGAAAGGCAAAAAAAACCCTAGAAAGTCCTAAATGTCCCTAAGGATTGAACAGGCTGAGTCCCTATATATCCATACTATGCAGCCACTAAAAAGTCAGCCAGGCAGCTCTCTTTGCATTGATGCTAAAGCCATTTAAAGACATATTAAATGAAAGCAAGGCCGGTAGTATAGGTAGCACACACTCATTTGTAGACACACATGTGCAGACACACAAACATGTCCTCATTTGTGTGTGTATTCTATGGTGCTGGAAGGTAAGCAGTCAAGGTGGCTGCATCTGGACTAGGGTCTGGTGGAACAGAGAGTTTGTTTTCATTATAAACTTTTGTACTCTCTCTTACCAAACATGAATGTGTTCTGTTTCCCACTAAGTTTTTTTAATCAAAGAGCAAAAGAAAGGGAGCACTGCTGTGGAATCCCAACCCTGGATTTGCAGCTGACTTTGCTGCATCATAATGGTGTGGTCTTGGGAAAGCCTCAGTTTCCTCATCTGTACAATAGAGATAATATTAACAGAGCAGCCCTTGTTGGATTGCTGTGAGGATTAAGTGCGATTACATGTGAGGGTAGCACAGGGCCTGGCGCCCATTAGGTATTCTTGGCATCCATTCACGGCACCCATTAAGCTATTTTTGATGCAGCCCAAAGTTCATTGTCCATTTGACCACAGGGCCCAGATATCTGACAGAAGCATTAAGACCAATCCTTGAAGAGCAAGTGTGGGTATTGGTTCTGAATATTTTATCACTTGGCAGCATCCTGTGGAAAACACTCATTCGTAGCCTCTTCCTGTGCCCTGCCCAGCCTGCTATTAACAGTCCCCAAAGCCTTCTTAAAAAGGGTGCTTCCCTCTACAGTTTCCCAAAACTCCTGCTCTGTAGACAGGGTTGATATATAGCTGGCTGAACATCCTTTTCTCCTTGAGCTTTTATGGAGGATGTGAGGGAAACGGCTCTTCTTATCCAACAGGGGAGAACAGACTCTTGAAGCCATTATGTGTCTGACACCAATTCAATTACCCCGTCGTGCCCTTTCCAGCTAAGCACTTCCTAAACTTCATTAGTGTGGCCGGCCTGCCGCCAGCTGATGTCCACCTGCACTGAGAGTCTTGTCCACAGGAGAGGACAAACTGCCGCTGCAGCAGGTCATTGCAGAGCTCCTATCTCTCGAACTAAGGGGACTGGGGCCTCCAGGCTGAGTGGAGGGTCCAGGTGAGGTTGTGGGACGCGGTACTAGTACTATCCTACCCCAGCCTGATTCCCGTCACCCAGAGTTTCATGTGATTAAAAACAAAAACTTCTGGGTTGGTGAATGCATCCATATGCGGGGAGTGGGGTGCCCTTCAGTTCCACGGGGACAAAAGCTCCTACGCTTTGGGACCCTCCAGACCTCAGAGGTACCCTCTGTACCTCTTCATCTGTACCCTGTATCATATCCCTCATAATAAACTGGTAGATAAATTTTAAAGGGGGAGGAGGGATGAGGGGCAAAGAGTGAAGAAAGAAGAGAGTTGAAGGAAAGAGACATTTCCCTTGAGTAACTGGAGAATGAAGTAAAGGAGAACATATAAGAATAGACAAATGAAATTCTATTCAATGGGTTATTTTTTCTAACGAAAGACTGTGATGTGTGATAAATAGTCTCTGGACCATAAAACAAAGAGATGAGGCTGGAAGAGGTCAAGTAACTTGTAAATGTTATGAGACAAAACCAGGTTTCTCATCTCAGCTAGATGATGCCCAATAATAGTCCTTCTACCTCTTTCTGTTCTATAGCCATAATACATTTACATCACTCACAGGACTAGAACAGCCTGTTGCATATCTTTTCTTGTTACACAAAACTGAAAATGAACGAATAAATTTTGCTTGAATCATATTAAAATCTGAACATTACACTAAAACACAACTTAACATAGGTTGTATAGCTTCCTCTAGCTCATCCTTTATAAGAAAAACAGTTCTTGAGTCTACCCCATGGCTCCAGCACAGCCCGGCCTCACTGACCATAAACCCTGGTATTTATGGTTTACTTGTCTGTACTTGGACCACAAGTTATAAAAGGCTTGAGGAAAGGTGACTGCCTTATGCATCCATACAGCATCCATTAATGACTGCATCGCTGAGAGTAGTCAGTAGCTACCAGGAGACTGAGTTCTCAGGGACTGCGATCCTGCAGCCAAGGGAAGGCCCGTGGAAGCCCTGGTTGGTACAGAGGGATGCAGCTGCTTGCACCATGAGCATCTTGGTATCAGCCACAACACCGGAGACCACACACCCTTCCCCTCCCAGGCATCTGTGAGTTACTGGACTCATGGAACCATAGAGGTCAGGGAGGACATCGCCTCCTACAATATGACTGAGATGGAACTCCTTGCCACCATGACAAGTGGTAGCTTAGAGTCCTATTTAATTAGTGGGACAAAGTATGTTTTTTGTTTTTTGTTTTTTTGGCTCAAAAGTTGGGAACTCAAAGTCATATCAACTTCATTTGTATTCCTGGTGCCTAGCATAGAACTTGGCACAGAGTAGATGCTCAGTAAGATATAATGAATGAATGGCCAATCCCGAAGACTTGCAAGATCTTCAGTCATCAAATGAAAATTCAATTACTTTTTATAAGTGCCATTATTGTCAAAGGCAGAATCGGCTCTAACCACTTAGAAATTACTTCATCCCCATTAGAGAGCAGAAATTCTCCTGTATCACGTGTCACTCCCTTGCTTAATCCCTCCCATGTCTTCCTGTCTCACTCTGAATAAAATCCAGAGTTCTTACTGTGACCTTCACAATCCTATAAGATCTGACCCCCACTGTCTCTCTGATCTCACCTCTTTAAGCTCTTCCCCTCTTTTACTTCCTCAAGCCACAATGGCCTCCTTGTTGCTCCTTAACTATGTTCTTGCCTCAGGACCTTTGCACTTGCTGTTCTCTCTATCTGAAATGCTCTCACTAAGACCTCTGCAGGGCTTCATCCATGCTTTCTTCAGGTCTCTGCTCAAACGTCAATGCTTTAGAAAAGCCTTCCCAGTTTACTTTATCTAAAATTGTATCATCTCAGTCTCCCCGTTCCACACTCTGCTTACACTACTTTAATTTCTGTCTTAGCCCTTAGATGACATATATGGAACAGTAACTTGTTTATAGTCTGTTTCCCCATTAGAACAATAAAAGGAAAGATCTTATCATATTCACTCCTGAATCCCCACTGCCTAGACCAGTGCCTGGCACATTGTAGAAACTAAAAAAAATATTTGTTAAATACATGGATTTAACCAATAAATTTGACTGCCTAAGCCACCACATCCCCTAGGTATTCTCTCAAGTGAGATTGGATTGACATGTCAGAAACAGAAAGTTGGAGCTGGAGAAGAACTTGAGATCATTGACTTCTGCCTTTTCAAGGCCCACAGGGGCCAGGGTGTGAGCAGGACACCTGTCAGGCTGGGGGGTTTCTGATCACTGTAAGGAAGATGCATTTGGCAGGGAGACTCCCGACCAGTGGCTCTGCAGTGTCTTCTCCAGCATCACTGGGCTTGGAGCAAGAGGGTAATTCCAGATGGTAAGAGCTGTTCTGAGAACATACACTGGGAAACCTGTCTGTTCAGGGCCAGATGTCAATTCCTGTGCATTGTGACAGTAGGTTGCATTTATCAAACTCTTCTTTTAACCCTTTTTCTAGAAAATGCTTTAGTGGGCTTCATAGCCCCTGGGCCACATTTTGGGAAATGCTGGTTTTGTGCTTTCCTCCTGGCTGCAGTGCCACATGAAAAGGTGCGTGGGAAACTGGGCAAGTTGTTGCCTTGGGTCACCTAAAGTAGCCAGAGACTGACCCTTCCTTTCCACAACACCAGGCTGGCCAGTTCCATCTATCTTGGGGAGTCCTGGGAGCTCCCAAAGACACCCTCCCTTCTTCCTGTGGCCTCTGCACTGTCCTAGACCTGAACGAGCTCCTTGCAGCTTCTCCAAGTCCTGCCACACACATCTCACTGGCTCATCTTTTTCTCCAGATGTCCCCTTTACCCTGTGGGGACGAGCAGAACCCCCCAGAAGTGCCCCCGTGTCCCTGTCCTTGGGCGGCTCCCTCACAGGGAGCCACTGCAAAGGAGACAGATTCCTAAACAGGACGGGCAGGAGCCACCTCAGTGAGACAGCTGCGCAGGCGCACATGCGCATCTGCAGTGGGAACACCGAGAGGCCTGCTCCAGGAAGGGCCAGGTGGTTATGTTATCTCTGGGCAGGGGGATTTCAGGTGGTTTGTATCCCACTTCTTTTGGTTAGGTTTATTTGAAAATTTCGTTTTTCCACCTGTGTTTAAAAAAGAAAAGAAAAAGAGGTCGTGTCCGTGTCCCGGATCTGCGGCTGCCCTTCGGTTGCTCTGTGTGGCCTCAGAGCCCTTGGCCTGTCGGGTTCCTCATCTCAGAAATGCCCCACCTTGTTCCTTCTCTGCGATTCTAGGGGCGCCATCTCTGCTCCATAAAACTAGATTGCAAGTGGCCAGAGAGCAAGTGCCCGCAGCTCGCTGCATCTCCCCGCACGACCCCGCAGGGCCCGGCACCCTGCCGCCTTGTTCTTTATTACTGCAGGTGCTAAATAAATCCTCAGTGACGGAGCCCAGAGCCAAACACATTTATCCTTGTCATCACTGCAATTTTGTGCGGCTGGGATGGAGCCCAAGGCGCTGGAGACACAATAAATCTGCTCGTTGGGCCCCACCCACTTCTCCACCAAGCAGATGTGGTAGCTGGGAGCCAAGGTTTGGGGGGCCCGGCGCTGGGCTAAGCGCAGCAACCAGCGTGAGGCTCCGAGTTGCAAGTCCCCCAGACGGGCTAGCTGGTTCACAAAGCCTCCCTCCCAGAGGTGTGTGAGTTGGCTTTTGGCAGGATTTCCCCAGAAGGAAGTAAGGAGGCCCGACAGGGTGCAAAGGCAGTAGGTAACAGCTACCACTGGGCTCAGTGCTGCCGTAGCCCCATGGTCCTGGCCACCAGGAGCCTGAGCCTGTCATTTCGCTGCTCTGGGCCTCACTTTCCTTGTCCACTGAAAGGAACAATAGCACCTATACTTTGGACTGTCATGAGAACAAAAGGAGATTATGCGTGCATAATCTGGCAGATAGCAAGCGCTCATAATGACCAAGGGGAACAACTTAAGATGCTTTGTGGGTCCAAAGCTGGTCCCTAATTAAATAAGTACTCACCAGGTGGCTCAAAATTCAGGGCTGGCTTAATGCCTGGGACCCTCCCCCATTGCTAGCCAAGCGGCTGTGGATGTACCGGTAACTCATTTAAAGCAAGCCCCAGTTCTGACATGGGTGGGGCCTGTCTTTCCCCTACACTGTGTAGCCTTGAGGGGATTTATTAAGCAAATGGAGCTCATAGTGCATCTCTTGTGCCAGACATCTGTGAGGTGCTTCATATCCTTTTCACAGAGAGGGCATTTATAAGGGTGCAGGATAATGAGGTTGTGTACAAAGCTAGCCAGCATGATAAATGGTAGAACCAGAGTCCAGTGCTGCTAAGTTAATGCACCAGAGAGAACTAGAATCTCCTCCGAACTCGGCTCACCACTATGTTGTTCTGCAGGCTCTGGGATGTTCCATTCCACGTGTTTAAGGCCATCTGTAGGGAAGACTTCCTAATGCGTCTTGGGAAGGAATGTGCTAAATGGTACTATATTCAAACTCACATATTAGCCACACTAAGGGCCACGCCTGTACGTCATTCCGAGACATTCTTCTCCGGCTCTTTGTGGCACAGGGAGGAAGCCTTGTGGCCTTCTTGCCGCTGTGTTCCTCTAGGTTTGGGACTGTGATGGGGACCCGAGCTGGGTGCTGAGTGAAAGGATGTGTTCCTGTCAACTTCTGTGGTGACTTAGACCCTCTCGAGTGTTCCCGAAAAACTGCCCATGAAATGTGGGCGGCGGGGAGACTGAATTCACCAGGACTGTGTGAACATTGCCTGACAGGAGGGTGCTTGGTGACAGGGTTCGCGAAATACAGCTGGAAGGATGGATGCTCCGCGATGTATTAGATAGGCTGGCGGCAGGATCCATGTGACCTTTGGCTTCCCCAAAGTCATTTTCTGTTTGCATGATGAGTTTAAGAGCTCAGGTAGAAATGGGAACTCCAATGTCTACCCACACTCCTTCCAGTTATTTTGATTTATGCCGGTGGTTTTTAATTGGTTTGTGTTAGCATTTTTGAACTCCTTTTAATATCCCAAATGAAATCCATGGATTAGAGAAGCTAGCTTTACCGCTTTTTTAAGTCAATGCACTACTCTAACTCTAACACAGGATTCTTGACCTCAGAACTGTGGACAAGGACCACAGGACAATCGTGGGGCTGCCCTGTGGGCTGTAAGATGTTGAGCAGTTTCTCACAGGCCACAAGACAATCGTGGGGCCGCCCTGTGGACTGTAAGATGCTGAGCAGCTTCTCAGGCCTCCACCATCTAGATGCCAGTAGCACCTCACCCCCTGATGTTCCAACCAAAACTATGTTCAGATATTGCCAGTTGTCCCCTGAGGGGCAAAATCCCCCCCTCCATTGAGAACCACTCCTCTAACATAAAGAAAAAATAAAAAGATGATAATGTATAATAAAGGAACATGTATTTCAAAATATAAATGCTCAAGCATGGTTGTCCTAGAGGCCAGAATGAAGCAGCCAGCTGCCTGCACCTCCTAATCATGAAGGGGGCTGGATTTCAGGGAAGATCAGAAACTGTTCAGACAAGACCATAAAAATGAAAGAGCAGAGGTATGAATAGACATTAGGATAAAAACTGGTGTTAGACTTAGTAATAACAGAGAACATTTACCTGAATGTAAGAGAAAGAATAAAATAACCGTAATTAAAATAGAGGGGATGCCAGGATAGCTCAGCAGTTGAGTGTTTGTCTCAGAATCACAAGGTACAGGTTTCAATTCCACCCCATCCTGTGCAGACCCATATGCTGAACTTTGGTGCAGCTGGTGGCCACCAGGATGGCACAGTGTTGAAGGTTCTCGCCTCCCACGTGGGAGGCCCCGGTTCAGTTCCCGCCCTGCGCGGCCCCACATCCACCTCTGTGGAATGAAACCATGTCCCAACTAATAATGTACAACTATGGAGACTGCTCTGGGCCCTCCTTTTCTCTCTCTCTCTCTTTCTCTCATCTTCTCTCAGATAATAAAATAAATCTTTTTTTTTTTTTTCTTTGAAAGATTTACTTTGTTTTGACAGAGACAGAGAGAAGGGGGAGGGCCCATAGCAGTCTCCATAGTTGTATGTCACCAGTTTTTGACAATTTCATTTCACACAGGTGGGCACAGGGCCATGAAGGGTGGGAACCAGTCCAGGGGACTCCCACATGGGAAGCTCACCCCAGTTCAGCATACGGGTTCACAAGGGCCAGAGCTGGGACTCGATCCTCAGACCACAAGGCTGCAAAGTGAGCCCTCAACCTGCTGAGCCATCTCGGCGTCTCCTGAATTTCTTATTATTGTGCTATAAAATTTATATAGATAGATAGATAGATAGATAGATAGATAGATAGGGCAATATTATAACAATATTTTTCAAAACATTAATGAAATTCACTGAGATCCTTGCATTTCATGAGTCTGCTAATTTATTTTTGGTTCCAGGTCTAGTCAAAGAAATCTCAAATCTCTGTTACAAATTTTCAGTTGGTTTCATTACACAGTAACTGCCCTACTGCACTGAAAGCCTTTTCAGGAAAATTTGTAGTTAGAATGCTTAATGCATAGGGCTGGCAGCCTACACAATGTGAGCAAATTACTCAGTAATTTCCAGACAAGATCTTTCTTCTACTTAAGTTTCTCTCTATGGAACGGTCTTCTAAATTACTGTATTTTCCGGCGTATAAGACGACCCCCTAATTTTACAGTTAAAACATAAGTTTAGGCCTATATTCGCTGTATAAGACTACCCCCCACTTCCGAGGCTGTAGTCTTATACAGCGAATATAGGCCTAAACCTATGTTTTAACTGTAAAATTAGGGGGTCGTCTTATATACCCGGTCGTCTTATACGCCGGAAAATACGGTACTGGGCTTTTCAAATAACTTCTTAGAACTTATTTTGAGGATTATCCTGTTCTAAGTATTGCTGATTTATATTTGTAAATGTGAGTGAGCTTAGTCTGGAGGAACATTCAAAAGTCATGAGAGACAATTCTTTATCATATGGGACTCTCCCAAACATTGCAGGACATTCAGCTTCCTCCCCATCCCCAGATGCCAGTGGGGGTGTCAACAAAAAAACACATTTATCAATTTCCAAAAGGTCCCCTCTGGGGGCCCCACAGCTCCTGTTGAGCACCCCAAGCTTACATGACCATATCTCAGATGTGGGTTGCTGCCACCCACAACCACATTGACAACATTCACTTTGGATGGATGCAAACTCATATATCCCTCCCACCAGTCGGTTCTGGGACACAATGTCACTGTTTCTATTATCTACCACCTCTAACACTTCTATGCAACTGTGATTTATACTCACTTAATGAAACTCTCAATGAATGGTATTAACAAGGTAAATAGGTAGCATTTGTTGAGAGTTCCCTGTGTGTATCACACCCTGGGTGTTAGGTCTGTAATTTCATTCAGACTTCACAATAACCCTATTGGGTAGATACTATTACCAGTCACATTTTATAAAGGAGAAAACTGAGGCACGAAGAGGAGAGTTTGGGAGAACCTGTCCCAAGTGACAAGTAGTGCTTGGCAGAATCAGGATTTGAACCTGGCTCTGACTCTGTATTCAATTTAAGTAAAAGAAGGAAATGGCAGCAAAGCATACTTTCATAAAAATGTATACACCTTTGGACTCAAACTTTGCAGCCTCAGTCTACGTTCAGCACAGCTTCCTATACTACTTGTCCTCTAGTCCTGTGCACTTGGAGTTGGGGTGGAAGAAGGGCTGTTTGGAGTCTTGCCTTTGAAGCTCTGAAAGATAACCTTTTATGAAAGAAATATTGCACTAAATTCACCATAGCCAGATGGCAACTAGGTTTCATCTCGTGTCAGCTGATGGATTGATCATGGCTGAGTAGGATTTTAACGGCAAGTCAGAGGTCAATGTCATCATCAATTAGTAATGTCTGTCCTGGTTCGGGAGAGCACATGCGGTAGCCCCTTGTTATGAAATTATTGTCCCTGCTTCTCTAGGCAGAAAATTGTACAGCTGAAAAGTTTTCTTAAACAATGAAAATGAAAAATTATTTTTGGTGAAATTCTAAATTCACCAAAAAATCCAGTTCCTCAGAATATCCTTCTCTTGTGATCATAGAAACATTAAGGTCAGAAGGACCTTGATGATTATCTTGACTTCCTCACTTTAGAAATGTTTTCAAAATAGGAATAGAAACAAGAAGAAATTTCTGGTGGTGAATTCTAAATTCACCAGAAAATTCATGGACTCAATCAAAACATATGGTTAGGAAGAACATTTAGGATTATTTAGGCCTGTGGTTCTCAAATGTGACTTAAAGTAGAATCACCTGGGGAACTTCTGAAAGATTTCGATAACTGGGTTCTGATTCAATTGGTCTGGGGATAGTCCTAGGAATTGACATTTTCTGAAAATTCCCCTCCTGATTCTAATGCCCAGCCTGGACTGAGAACTACAGTTTTGGTCAAAACCCCTCGTTCTTCAGATGAGGAAATGAAGGCTGAGAGAAGGTTGGTGGTTTTCCCCAAGGACACATAGTGGGAGGCAGAACAGATTCTGCCCTGTGTCCTTGGCCTTTGGCTGGGGCATGGGGAAAGCCCCCAGGTCCTTGATGTTCAAAGCTGGAGTCCCAGAACCTGGACCAGTCTCACAATCTGTGTCCCATTGGTCATTTTCCCTACAGCTGATCCCCAGCTGAGCATGACCATGCACCTCAAGGTGGCCATTGTGTTGCTACCTCCAGCCCCCTGCTCCTGGCATTTCCAAAGAGAACGCCACACTTTTTCCACGGGACCTCTATGCCTCTTGCCATAGGTGTGGCATTGTGTGACTTTTCATATCCTTAATGTCCCTTCATAGCACTGGAAACAACAGTAAAAGATCAACAAATGACTGCCCCCAAAGTAACTTTTAAAAGGTAGAGGAAGAGAATGAGAAATGCCCTACTATATGTGGAATACCTCCTATGCGCCAAGCACCTTATGTATTTATCCATCCTCTCAACAACACTAGAAGGAAATTATTATCCCATTTGAGAGATGAGAAAAGGTGGATCTGAGAGGTTAGGTAACTAGTCCAAGGTCACATAGCTGGTGGACAGCACTGTGGGGATGCAAGCCAGTTCTCACCACTGCCCTCTGCAGCCTCCTCCATTAACAAGGTATGTCCCCATCCCTTGAAGACCAGGGTATATCCCTCACAGATTGCTTACTGGTTGCAAGAAGACAATGGTAAACAATGGTAACTAGGCAGTGGAAAAACCTGACCACACATTGACCACGTGATCAAAATGGACACAAGCAGGTGGACATCACCCAACATCACTTATGTCTTCTGGCCGGGTCTACAGAACCCGAACCTACTCAGTAATGAGGGAACATCCAAGGATCCCGAAGTGAGGAACATTTTATGAGATAACTGGATTCTGTTCTTCAAATGTTTCCCTGTCATAAAAGACAAAGAAAGGCCGAGGGCTGGTCCAGAGTAAAGAACATAAGAGACACGACAGCTAAACATTGTTATGTGGTGCTGGCTTTGATTCCACTCAGAAGAGGGGGAAATGCTTTGAGGCCCTATTGAGCCAGCTGACAAACCTGGAATATGGAGTGTAGAAGAGAAAAAGAGAATATTGTAGCAGCATTAAATTGCTTGAATTTGATAACTGCACTGTGGCTATGTAAGAAAATCCCCTCTTAGGAAATATACACCGAGGTGGTCACAGATAAGGGGGCATGTGTGTCTCAAGCTACTCTCCAGTGGCTCAGAAAAAAATTAATATTGCTGCAGCTTTCATTACAGCAGCCATCACAAAGCTAGGCCCAGAGCTGACAGTGAATTCAAAATGTTTTTATTTCATTAAATAATTCCAGTTTCCTGACATCAAGGAAACTACTTTCGAAGTGGCTTTCTTGCTTTCCAACACTTTTTAAAAAAATATTTGTATTTACTGTTTTTGAGAGATACAGAAACAGGGAGAGACAAAGAGAAGGGGGAGGGCCCAGAGCAGTCTCCATAGTTGCACATCATCAGTTTTTGACATGGTTTTGTTCCATGCAGGTGGGCGGGGGCCACGCAAGGCCAGGAACTTGGCTGGGGGCCTCCCGTGTGGGGTGCATGCCCCTGCGAGCCAGGGGCCGAATCGGAAACCAAGAACCAAACTGGGGGCCTCTCTCATGGGAAGCACACCCCAGTTCAGCATATGGGTCCGCACAGGCTGGGGCTGGGATTCAATCCTCAGTCCCCATGGTTACAAAGCGAGCACTTAACATGCTGAGCCATCCCAGCTTCCCTCCAACACTTTGATTATGGAGAAAGCAAAAATAATATTCTTAGCCTTTACCAACCTACTCCCCACTCTATCCCCAGCTCCTCTAAGAAAGTGGGGGGAACCCTATCAAAATTTGTCTTACATCATTACCGTTCATAAATTTCTCCATATTTCCGGGAAATTTATTTGGGATTTTATTACTCTTAACCATATTTGTGGGGTGAAAAAACAAATTCAGCAGGATATGGCTGAGTACACTCTCTGCTTTTCTTCTGACCTTCTGCTCTTATGAAAATCTCAAGTCAGATCCTTGCCCTAGCAGATGGAGAGGACTGAGTGGGGCCTGTCACTTTAACAAAAAAGTTGTCTTTAATTTGACAAATATTGAGCCAGCCTCTGCTACATGTGGCATACCGAGCTCTTACCCCAGGCATCTGAGAGAATAAACAGATGCTGCATCACGGAACTAAATGTTTTGGACTACCTCTAGTGTCCTTCCCTGCTAAGCACCAGTTTCATTAAGACAGAATTGCATCCTAGCCATTTTTGGCAGGACATACCTATTTTAGTCGGGCACTTAGCTACAAACGTAACCTGCCCTGAATGGTTTAAGCAGAAAAGAAATGACTAAAGGAGACTTGGAAGCTCACAGAAGGGCTAGGAAGGCCCGAGTCCAGCTGAAGACCATCCAGACAGGAACAAGGCCTTCACTGCCCCCTCTTTGGGGCTGCCCCTGCTCCCCACACCTCTGACCAGGGCCCCTGCCTGGCTGTGCCCCAAAGCCCGGCCTCTGCTGCCCCCTGGCCGGGAAAGGCCTTGCTGCAAGAGCTGCTAGGAGGGTGAGTTGGTGCTGACATCTGTCTCAAAGAGGCAGCACTTACAATGTAGAAAAGCCCCTAAATATGGGACAAAAGTTCAAAAGATTCTTGGTGGCCACAAGTGTTATGACCAATGGCCATTCATACAGCACTATGGGAACAGTACACCCAGGGAAAGCCCCCACTCTAAGTTTTTCTTTGCATTCATTAGACTACTGATCTCTCTCTCTCTCTCTATCTGCGATTGATTGTCCTGACATCCTAAGGCTTACTCTGAATATGCAAAAAATAAAAGAGAGAGAGAGAGAATTTTTCAAATCTTAGTTCTAAAGTGAATCTATGAGGAAGTCCGGAAGTAATCAACTATTCCAAGCACCTTAATACCAGCTGTTTACAGATCAGGATCAAGGCCTAGAAATGGGAGATTTGGCCACAGCTACTGGGTCTACTCTACCAGCTAGGACTAGGGTTTTCCAGAATGTGCTTTGCATAGTATTAGTAGGTGGGCAGCAGAGAGAGGAAAGGAGGGAGGGAAGGGGGCAATGATTGAGAGAGACTTTGCATTGGATAAAGTCCACTTGGTTTCCTTCCTGCAGCACATCTCTGAGATTTTAATATACTGCCAGGGACACTTATGTAGCATTTTCCTGACTCATTGGGCCACAGACCATATTTAGGTTGTAAGCCATCTTTCTGGGACTTGAGTTACACAGAATTCCCTTGGGGAAATACTACATTACCCCCAGGTTAGAACCCTACAGAACACTCAACTTCTTCAAATTCAGAACTCGGAGACTTTGATGCAAATACAAGTAATTTTAAGTGTTACTGGTTTCAGACCAATTTTTGAGGACCACTCTAAAAAGGGTAGGAGGGAACAGCACACTGCAGATGTTCAGTGCCTTTCAAGTGCTCTTAAATGCCTTGGGAACTAGCTTCACCCCATCACCATTTCATTTAGGAAAAATAGCTCGAGCTCTTTAAACAATGGGACCACTGACCTTACATGCAAGCCTTAATGTCAAACAATTGTAACTCACACAGGAGAGCATAATGTTATCCGGCGAGGAAGACAAGATGTGTTGCCTACAAAGTCAATTTAATACATACGAAATTTCAAATGTGCTTATTTTGCCCAAACTGAAACTAACATTGGAGTGGGCTGATTTTTTTTTGTTATTTTGTTTTTGTTTCTTGGTTCACTGTCAACTTCAACTTGACAGATCATCTTCAAATTAACTTAACACATACATGTGCAAAACTTGCAAAAGCTTTGGCTCTCACATAGAGCTGGCCCTCCAGCCCGTCACCAGAACAGCTGCACAAGGCTGACACTTCCAACCGCAGCATACCATTTGGCTTTGTAATCCCTGGCCAGCTTTCTACTGAGATAATTTAGCAGCCTATTAAAATTGCCCACCAGCCCTACTTATTAGAGGTGTTTGTTTGGTTCTATACCAAGAGCCATTAAGATATTGAAAAAAACACCCATCTTGGAGGTGTAGCACACAACCCCAATTGTCATGAATTTCTTCCATACTGTAAAAGCACTGGATTGTCACCAGGCGCCAGCCCAGTCACGCTAGCATCTGCCTTCATTTGGAATGGGTTTTAATACTCAAGAGATCATTTCATATTTTTTCTCTGTATATTTGCTTCTTTTAAACCACAGTTTATGAAAAAGTGATGAATTCTTTTCAACAAGATCATAAAACCTATTTCATCCTGTCATGAAAAACTAAAGGCAAATTAGCATTGTGAATGACCTTATGTTAAACTTGCTAGATATATTTTTAAACAATTTACATATAGGCCTTGAAGTGTGTAAACATCCAGAAACATAAGAGGAATCTGTTTCCAAGACCTCTTTAGGCCAAGCCAGGCACTCCACCCTTCCGATTACTTTTTTCTTGGTATTCCAACTTCATGTGAAAACATTTAACCCAGGTCCTAACCCTCAACTATCCCATGAGTATGTGAATTACAGATTCTTGCACATCAGAAGTGCTTTCTGTGGCTTTTTTTGGGTTTGCTTCATTTTGTTTATCCTACACAACTTCCTTCCTTCCTTCCTAGCCTTTGCTCCCCAGGGCTTTTAGAGATAGGCTAACCCCTAATTGTGTCCTCCTGCAGCAAGGACAGGGGACCAGATCCAGGCTCCTCCCTCTGCTCCTGGCTAAAGTGGGATGTGAACAATACTGACCATCTTAGACAACAGTGCTGTTCATGGCTTAGAGCTCTGGGAAACATCCTTGAATTCTGATTAGGAACTTTGCTGCTGTTTCAGTGACACAGTTGCTCTACACAACAGCAGTTACTGTCGTCCAGAAGGCAACGCCCTCTTGCATGTTTTAGCCTTTGCAGCTGGCCGTTAGGTTGTCCCCATCAATGACAGCCACTCTGAGAGCTTGCTCCTGCACTCGCCACACTCAGAGCATTCAACATGGGGCAAGTCCTTAGCAGATTTAAGTAATTCAAATGCTTCCCCTCCCCCAGGTGTTCTTTCCAAGGGCTATTTGGACTCCAGGGGCCACAGCAACCTTAATAACCAAGTCTTTCCATTTCTTGCTTATCTGTTGAGGGAAGATTTTGAAAATTCCATTGACTAATTTGTCAAGTTCAGGACCTTGGGACTTGTATGTACACCTGCAAGGCAAAAACCAAGCCTACCAAAAGATCCGTCCAAACTTGGAAAATCCTAGAAGTGTGATGAGCTCTTCTGGATTTAAATGCCTGTGGCCAACATGGGCCATTTATTTGTTCACTCCCAGAGCATCCACTTAATTGTCTCCAAGGGAATGGTTTGCTATAAACAGAAGAGCAAGTTCTTGTTGGGACACTTCATATCAAAGCGCTTCTCTAATGACACTTGGGATGTCAGCCACTCCAGGCTGGGGGCACTACCCATTTGCCTGAGTTAAATTAAAGCACACAAAAGACAAATGCTTTTCCCAAGGCCTCTGCATTAGGGATGGAGTCAAGATGAAGGCTTTGACAGGGAGAGAGAGACATGAGTGGGATGACCATCACACAGAACCACTGTATGGTCTTGAAGCAAAGTCTGTGTAGTGATGTTTGAATTAACTCTGCCTCTACAACTTCCTAGCCCTGAGTCCTTGTTCTGGTTACTTTACCTTTGCAGTCCGTCTTCTCATCTATGAAGTAAAGATGGTAACTCTTTGAACTACTTGGGAATGCCGGTAAAGTGCTAAAGGTACAGCGCCTGGTACCTAGTGGGTGCTGAATAAATGATGACCACTACAGCTTTCTGTTGGGTAGTCATCACTGTTGTTATTGCTTTCTATTCGGCTCCTTTAATTAATGTAGGGCCTAGTGACCCCTGCTGCTCAGCTCACAAAAAGTCAAGGAACTTTGAAGATTTATGTTATTGTTTTTGACAGACACAGAGACAGACAGAGAAGGGGGAGGGCCCAGGGCAGTCTCCATAGTTGTACATCATCAGTTTTCGACATGGTTTTGTTCCACACAGGTGGGCAGGGGCAGTCCAGGGTGTGAACTGGGCTGGGGGCTTCCATGGGAGGCAAGCCCCCTCGAGCCAGGGGCTGAACCAGGGGGGAGGGGGGCAAGAACCAAACTGGGGACCTCCTGCATGGGATGTACACCCCAACATATGGGTCCACATGGGCCAGGGCTGGGTTTCGATCCTCAGTCCCCAGGGCTGCAAAGCAAGTGCTTTACCCACTGAGCCATCCTGGCTTTCCCAAGTCAAGGACTTTAAAAGTTCAATAAACACGCAAGATGCGTTCTTGTTCTCTGAAAGGCAGTAAACCATGCAGGAAAATGCATTCCTTTTCCAAAAGGGATTTGAAACAAAAGCTCTTTGAAACAGATGGGACTGGTAACATTTTCCGTTGTAAAATTAGGACTAGATAAGAAAGGAAGTTGATTTTCTAAAGGCACACAGTGGAAATGAGAGGGAGAAGAGAAACCTGGAGTCCAAGAGTCCCTGGTGGCTGTTAGAGGCGAGAAAACCTTCATCTTCATTCTCTTAGAAAACTCTCAGGGGAAGCCGGGATGGCTCAGTGGGTTAAGTGCTCACTTTGCAGCGCTGGGAACCGAGGATCAAATCCCGGCCCCGGCCCATGCAAACCCATGTGCTGAACTGCCAGTTCTCTCTCTGTCTCTGTATCTCTCTCTCTCTGTCAAAAAAAGAAAAAAGAAAACTCTCAATGATGTGAAAGCTTCGGAAAAATATACCCAGGTGTTTAGCATTTAGGCTGTAGCTTAATTCTGTACAAAATTCTCCTGGTTTCTCATTCCTGTTTTTCCAAGTGCAAAGGACCCCTCAGAAGAGTGTTACCTAAATTTCTGGAAGTGGGGCCAGGCATCAGCGTTGCAATTAGCTCCCCACGCAGATTCTTAGGTGCCCTGAAGTTTGGGAACTGGCCTAAGGTTGTTGGACAGGCAAGGGGAGTAAGGGAATGAAGGTGGGCGAGGGGGAATCCCTCCAAGACTTAGCATTCTCTCTTGGGTCTAAATGGAAATAGCTTACACCAATACTGTCACACATCCAAGATATCTGGGGTAAGTGGTTTCATTTCTCCTCCTTAAATCAGCGTGGATATTCTTGGCAAGCTCTGCTCCTTGCAGGGTGGGCAGCTGTGAGTCAAGCAAGGGGGTTATCTCCTCTTCTAAACTTACCCTGCCTTTGCGATGCAATTTTTCCCCCGTCTGCCTCACAGCTAATTATTTTGGCAGACAAGCCCCGAGCCTGAAGAACACAAGATATATTCTTGAAAGTAATAACTGTACTGAAATTTAGTGGGAAAAATCCCTCCATCAGTCCCAGCTTCTGCATAAAATCAGCTAGTGGAGTGAGCTACCATTTGGTTTAGGTTGCCAGTTAGCAAATCTTGCCAAGAGTTTAAGGTGCTCTTTAGTATTTCATTTTATCCTGTCATTTCAGGGAACTTAGGAACAGCAAAGGTTTTTACGATCTGGGCCATATTCAAAAGTTCTCCAGTCTCAATGATTTGATGGCGTATTTGGGGGTGGAAGCCAGCACCAGAAATCCAAACCTCTTTAGACTCTTAAAACATGAGAATTTCATTACATAAATCTTTCCCCTCACATTTTTTGTCCAAAAGACCCACAAATGCAACAAAACAAAGAAAATTTTCATTTAGAAAGCTCAAAGAAGCCTTTCTTATTGTTTTTAAAGCACCTAAGAGGATTTCTGTTGGCTCACACCACAAAGCTTCTTTTCAATGGTATGAACAGAAAAATGTCAAAGGCATAAGAGTGCTACATATATGAAATGGGAAAAAAGATAATTTTCAGCCAACTCTTGTGAGATTGGTAAAATTAACCAAAACTAAAGAAATAAACATAAAATTGTCACATGATTTTAAAAGAATAGTATCTTAAAGTCAGAAGATAGTTTTCCTATCATTACCTGTCCCTATGTGTTTGAGAAAAGGCAAATAGCAAGCACTGATACCCCAACTCTGCATTATGAGCAGTATTCTACTTTAAGGGACCTTGTAATTTTTCAATATTTAAGTCATAAGAAATTGACTTATAGCAGTCATTAAAAAGACTATTGGTCATTATGAACAAGTAAACATGTCCACTTTTGGACAAATTTCAGGACATTTAGAATACCGTATTTTCCGGTGTATAAGACGACCGGGCGTATAAGACGACCCCCTAATTTTACAGTTAAAACATAGGTTTTGGGAAAGCCGGGACGGCTCAGCGGGTTGAGCGCTCGCTTTGAGGCCATGAGGACCGAGGATCGAGTCCCGGCTCCGGCCCAGGCAGGACCCACGTGCTGAACTGGGGAGTTCCCACAGTTTGGTTCTCTAACTGTCTCTGTCTCTCTCTCTATCTGTCAAAAAGTAAAATAGAAATAACTATGCACTGAAGACAAAAAGATAATTTCTCTCTATAAATGTGAAAAGATAAAAAAAAAAAAAAAAAAAAAAAACAAAAAAAAAAA
>PVKE010026378.1:0-22368 GCA_004027555.1 Craseonycteris thonglongyai
TATTTTAACACCTCACCATATTTAAAAAGAAAATATTAATCTCCAAATAGCATTACCGGTAAGTAGATTTGAAAGTAACATTTACATTGATTTTTAAGATAAGAACAAATTTCTCTTTTAATTTTTTTAATTTTTTTTTATTGTTTTTGACAGAGAGAGAGGGAGAGAGAGAGATACAGAGACAGAGAGAGAACTGAACTGGGGAAACTCCCCAGTTCAGCATATGGGTCCGCACGGGCCAGGGCCGGGATTCAATCCTCGGTCCCCAGCGCTGCAAAGTGAGCGCTCAACCCACTGAGCCATCCCGGCTTCCCCCAAATTTCTCTTTTATACTGGGAATTTCATTAAGTTTTTGGTTCAAGGTTGGAGCTTGTCTCATGCTGCTTGCCTGAAAAAAATAAAACCTACTGCTCATATTCAGTTTTGATATATTAGAAACAAGGTTGTAATTTAGTCATTACTTATGTCTCTAAGTTTTTACTACTATGGTTCTACTGTCCATCATAAACATAAACATTCTCTTTTTGTGCTTATATTGAGAAAATCATAATATTGGATAAATGTTTTCAGATGTAACTAAAAATAATGGAACACAATCAAGGTTTTCATTTTGACTTCTACCTAACCATATCTATTCTGAAGAAAAGTTTTATTTTTTATAAATTTTTAAAGATTTATTTTATTGTTTTTGACAGAGACAGATAGAAAAAAAGTGAAGCGGGGGGCAGAAAAGTCTTCATAGTTGAATGTCATTAGTTTTTGGATATGTTTTTATTTCACACAGGTGGGTGGGAGCTGAGCAGGGTGGGAACTGAGCTGGAGGCCTCCTGCATGGGAGGCATGCCCCCCTTGGGCCAGGGGCCAAACCAGGGGGTGAAAACCAAATTGGGGGTCTTCCTCATGGCAAGCACACCTCAGTTCAGCACATGGGTCCTCTTGGGCTGGGACTGGGATTCAATCCTAAGTCCCCGAACCTGCAAAGTGAGTGCTTAACCTGTAGACCTATCCCGACTGTCCCGGAAAGTTTTATGTATATATATCTCTCTAATATATATTTATATTAAAAAATGAAAGTTTCCCTTCCTCTCAAATTTTCAATTATTTTCTTAAGCAATGGCATAAGCCAAGTACTTGAATTCCACTAGACTCTACTTTACTATAATTTATATAAGTAATTTTAGTAAAGTTGGAAAGTCATTTGATAAAAAATCAATAATAATGGTTTTTAAGACTAAATTTATTCTGAAGGTGACCATGTCACATATTGATTAAAAATAAAAACTGAGGGGAAGCCGGGATAACTCAGTGAGTTAAGTGCTCACTTTGCAGTGCCGAGGACCCAGGATCAAATCTCAGCCCCGGCCCGTCCGGACCCATGTGCTGAACAGGGGAGTGCCCCCAGTTCACTTCTCTCTCTGTCTCTGTACCTCTCTCTCTCTCTCTCTCTCTCTCTCTGTCAAAAACAATAGAAAAAACAAAAAAGAAACACCAAAACTGAGTATATTGGACATTATAAGTTGAAATATCTATAACATTAAATATAAATAAGTAAGAAATGGGCAATTTGTAATAAATGCTCTGGATATCAATTTCTTAGATGTAAAGTATCAATGACCTTGAAAAAACACACACTAGACATGAGAATCAAATGGGTCATAGTAATTAGTCACCTAAGTCAGTGATCCTGCATTTTTTCTAAGTAAAACTATCTCTAAGCAGCTATTTTTTTTTTATAAATGAAAGCTAATTGCATTTGCCTTTTTACAATAATATTAACATCTAATTAAATTTCAATATACTTTTGTAAATAGAGAATATAAATAAAAGCTTGCATCATGAAAATTCATAATAATAGGAATTCTAACTCAGTATTTTCTTCACTAAACAAATCATTTTTGGCCCTGAATGTTAATAACAATTTTGAATATATATTGTACTCACTTCTTTTTTGAGAAATTACTTTAAAAAATTGGAAGCTAAGTAATAGATAAAATCAAACTACTAAAAAAAATGAAGATGCTCTATTTTACATTACAGATTGTAGATTATATTGAGTGCATAAGCAAACTAGTTCATATATATCATAATATTTCTCCTAGTGGACATTTTTGAACATGGGAGGAAAACTTGACCTGTTTTATTTATCTAATCTAAATACCTGGGAATCAAAAACTGATGTTTTAGACTGTAGTGCAGTAGCTGATATATGATTTCATTATATCTTTTTTTATAAAATTTTCTTATTAAACTATAAGTTAGTCACAATTGGGTCAATGGCAATTATGCCATTACCAGTGTTTTATTAAGCAAATTATCATTAATAAGACTCCACAGAAAAGAAAAGATTGATTGTCTGATTAGTTGATTGGTTGACCAATTGATTTAGTAATAGAACATAAAGAAAGAAAAAAATAGATTAGGAGAATGTGATGTCCTAGGACCCTTTTCAGATACACAGAATGCTTTATCAGGGTAAATTCAGTCAAGAAAAATAAAGTAACTTCAAAACCTGCGATCTGAACATTGAACTTCGGAGATAATATCTCTGAAACCACCTCCAGAGTAGTGGAGGCATACACCTGATTGAAGTACATATAAGGGAGGATGGCACTGAGTAGTAGGAGACAAAAAGTATATCTCACCCACTCAATTTGAGACATGTTGCTAGAAGAGGTGGCGGAGAGAACTGAGCCAGCAGCATATTGTAGATTTGAGGCTAGCGATGGTAAGAAAATAAGAGCACTACCTGTTTATATGTTCATAAGAATGATCTGGACAAGGAAAAAGATGTAGACCCACGTTATCACATTTTCTGTCTCTTCTAGATAATTGAAATTGTTGTAGTGATGGCCTTTAAGAGGACTAACAAAAATGAGTTTTAATGTAGTTTAATTAAAGGAAAAGGAGAGAGGACAAAAACCTTGATTAGAGAAGTTGGTGGATATTAGAAACGGTGGTGGCATTTGTACAAGTTCTCTTCTGGTTGCTTCAGTTTCCTAGGGGGCACAGTAAGAATGTCCTTGGAGTGAATGTGGGAGATGAAATATTGGGTATTTGAAAAGAGAGAAGGTACTGAAATTATGCTTTAGAAGAGTTAGAGAATGATTGAGTAGGAGACTACAATGATTGATAGGCAGCATTAACTTTCGTGGTTATCACTTAATTTAACTACTTTGTATGACCTTTCAAAAGGTTTTGATGAAATATATAGGCATATATAGTCTCTTCATTTTTCATAAGTAAATTACAGCTGAGCTAACACAGTGGCAAAGGCAGAAAATGATGTTTTTTGTAAAGTATTAAGATGTTTTCAATAACATTGTATGTTTCATTTTAAGAAAGCAAGCTTGTCTGAAATGAATTCTTTTTTTTTTTTTTAAGATTTATTTTATTGATTTTTGACAGAGAGAGACAGAGAGAAGGGGGAGGGCCCAGAGCAGTCTCCATAGTTGACATTAGTTTTTCATATAGTTTCACTCCGCAGGTGGGTGCAGGGCTGCACAGGGCAGTAACTGGGCCGGGAGCCTCCCACATAGGTCCCGGCAAGAACTGAACTGGGGGTACACCCCAGTTCAGCATGTGGGTCCGCATGGGCTGGGGCCGGGATTCGATCTTCAGTCCTCGGGGCTTCAAAGTGAGCGCTTAACCCGCTGAGCCATCCCAGCTTTCCCTGAAATGAATTCTAAGGCATTGATGTGAATTCTAGGTTCTTCATTAGAAGGAAGTAATATTTCCTTGAAATTTTATAGTTATGTTTGCATGGAACAAATCCAGAAAATTCAAGCAGTAGAACTTATTTATATAGTAGAATTGGTTTATAAACAATCCTTTTAAAAACATCTGCATAAACTTTATAGATAATTTGAAATTCTTTTTACTATAAAAAGTTTTCTCTGACAAGCTTAATGGAAAGTGCATACAAATGGATTATTACAAAAAGAAAGCCATAAAGTTTATATATGTCCTACCTGTTGCACAGATTAAGTACATCACACTAGAAACAATGTATTGCAGTTACACTCTCCTTAATATATTCATAAACTCTCTTTACATTTTGCATAATGACGATGCTGACCATAAACAAAGGGTATATTCCTTTCCCAATCACTTTATGTTTTAAATAGCATGTCTTATTAAGCTCCTGGGGAGATTAATTTGAATATTACTCTTATAGGCAGTACGTGTATTGAAATATTTGAGTGTTTTATTTTCGTCTCTTTAATGTTACCTATTTACATTTTGGCTACTTTGTGGTATTCAATTGCTCTTGCTAATAAGGATTCACAGCAGTATTTTTTTTCTTTTATTTTGATAATGGAAAGTCAAGTTGAAATTATAGGCAGCCATGAATTAGAATGGAATAAGTTAGTAGCCCTCCTATTGAGATGAATATTAAAGTTAATTTTTGTATTTCAAGATGTAACCATGTAATCTATGCTAAATTTCATTGTTTTATGAATAATAGAACCATAATATTTTACACTGCAGAGAAGTAAACAATTTACCAACTTATTCCTATTTAGCAATGAAGTATGTATTTTCAAAACTTATTTTTAGAAGAATAAATTTTTATGCTTTTAAAATCCCATCTTATACATGTTGACTCCTGCCTTCACTATGAATCAAAGCAAAGGATATATCCTGGCTAAGTATAAGAAATAGCACAGGTATACAGAGGGGGAACTGTAAGCATGAGCCACTTACCTGATAGACTTTCTTGGCCCACACAATCATCTTGTTCAACAACCATCTATGGAGACAGCCACATAAGGAGAATCAGAAAATATTCTGTTAAGCAGCATTGTTGAACAAATCACAGAACAATGAAATTTTCCCAATATCTCTCACAAGGTACCTGAGTTATATTGTCTGTTCTAACTGAGCATCACACACACACACACAATCGTAGCAATCTTCCGCTTTTTCCAGAACGTTTCTAGGAACATGGTTCTGGATTAGAATCTGATGAGGAGAATGCTCTTGAGATACTTGGAAGGTGAAAAGAAAAGACATATGACTTATCTCTGGAGACTGTTGCAGACAGACAAGTGAATAAATGTGTTCTTTACTACAGCTTCGGAGTGAGTGTGTTTCAGAACCATTGTCTATTCCTGCATGTTGACGTGGAGCCTTACAGAATCTCTGAAAGGAATAGGAAGGGGAAAGACAAAGAAGAGGCCACCAATGTTTTCATTTGCTGAAATAAAATGAGCTTGACTTAATTCTCAAGAACCTCTATAAATTTTTTACAAAATTATTGATTTACGTAGCACATGCAGGTCTCTCTGAACCATAATTGCAAGCAAAAAACAAAAGAAGGCATAATGAAATTTAATGTATCCTCATTGATTGTTCTACCTTGGGGTGTGGAGTTGTAAATACTGGGAGAGTGTCTAGCATTTCCCTTATTTGGCATGTGAGGCTACCAAGGTCATTGCTTTTGCCTTGATGAGTAACAATTCTACCTTGTTAACATTGACAGAATAGACTTAGCAGACTACTCATCCAGAAATAAAAGAGGATGTCAGCAACTCTTTGACTTCTCACATTTGATCTTCATAAAAATAAATGTGCCTTAGAGCAGCTGTCTCCAACTTTGACTATGCTTTAGTGGCAGTAAAAAAAGACATTATTAGAATTTCTATTCAATTATATCTTAATCTTTCTAAATTACAATTTTGCCTTTTATAATTAACATATTATCTTACTTATAATGTTATATTACTTATAGATACAAATAAATATGCATACATTATAAATATAAAGCAAAACATATCACTGCTATTAGACACAGTCAACAGTGTTTGGGAATAATAGGCTTAAATATTTCATATACAAATATTATCATTTGTAAAAAGAAACTGTTAATATTACAGTGTGGTTTTTCTTTTTTATTTTCATACTTTCCCTTCAGTGATTTACAATTAGTATGACACATGTATAAGATTAAATAAGGTCATAAAGGAGAAACCTCATCAGGAGGAATATATTTTTAAGAAGAGGAAGAGACCAGAGCGCTCTCTTTGTCTACACAAACACAGAAAAGGCTATGTGAAAATGTATCAAGAAAACTCTGTCTGCAAGTCGAGGAAAGAGGTTTCAATAGCTACTGACCCTGAAAGCAACTTGATTTTGGATCTCAAGCCTCCGGAACTATAGGAAATAATTATATGTTGTTTAAGCTACCTAGTCTGAGCTACTCTGACAACCGAAGCTAATCACAATACATTTAGGTACTAAGAGTGGGGTGCCGCTTTAACACGTATCTAAAAACGTGAAAGTGGCTTTGGGATTGGGTAATCCATAGGTAGAATCTAGAAGGTGTATGCTAGAAAAGGCTTGGATTGCCTTGATGGGACTGCTGATAGAAATATAAAACTTAAAGGTGATTCCAGGAAGAGTTCAGGAAGAAAACAGGTGTTGAAGAGAAAGCTTCTGTTGTCATAGAAAATATATTTTTCATGAACAGAGTGTTGGCAGATGTATGAATATAAAGGTGATTCTTGTGACATTTCAAATGGAAATTAAGAATTTATTGATAGAAACTGGAGAAAAACTGATTCTTGTTATGCACTGGCAAATAACTTGGCTGAACTTTCTTCTAGTATTTGGGGGTAAATAGAATGTTTGTGATGAACCTGAATACTTAGGTGAGCAGATTTCTAAGCAAAAGCTTAAAAATAAAGTCTGTGCTTTTGTTACTGTTTACTCTAAGATATGAAAGGAGAGAGAGGGATTGAAGAAGAAATTGCTAAAGCAGGATATAAACTGAAAGATCTGGGAAATTCTCAGCCTACCTACAATGTAAAAAAGAATAACACATGTTCTGAACAGAATACCAAGGGTCTGGCTTGGACAATCACTCCATATAGAGATTACCCACAATATTAATCAGCCATATCACAAAAAGCCACTAATGGAGATGGGAATATGCCAGCAAAGATATGGCCCATTTGGAGCAAAGGGAATAGAGAAGAAATATAATAGAAAAACAGTTTAGAAAATTTAGGTCTTTTCAGATTCTACAGAATAGGACAGCAGAACTATCCGCTACAAGCATGCAGTTTCCTTCAAGAAAAGGGAAGGGGGGAAGCCGGGATGGCTCAGTGGGTTAGGCGCTCACTTTGAAGCACCGGGGACCGAGGATCAAATCCCGGCCCCGGCCCGTGCGGAACCATATGCTGAACTGGGAGCTCCCCTAGTTCAGTTCTCTCTCTGTCTCTGTATATATATCTCTCTCTCTCTCCTCTGTCAAAATAAATAAATAAATAAAAAATATATATATTAAAAAAAAAAAAGAAAGAAAGAAAAGGGAAGGATGAAGAAGCCAGGATGGCTTAGTGAGTTGAGCACTCACTTTGCAGCCCTGGGGACCAAGGATCAAATACCAGCCCATGCAGACCCATATGCTGAATTGGGGTATGCTCCCCATGCGGGAGGCCCCCAGATTGGTTCTCATCCCCCGGTTGGGCCCCTGGCTTGAGGGGGCATGCCTCACATGTGGGACATCCCCAGCCCAGTTTCTACCATGCACAGCCCCTACCCACCTGTGTGGAACAAAATCATGTTGAAAGCTGATGATTTACAACTATGGAGACTGCTCTGGGCCTCCCCCTTCTCTTTCTGTCTCTCTCTGTTTCTGTCTCTCTCTGTCTCTGTCAAAAACAATAAAATAAATCTTTAAAAAAAAAGAATGACTCTAAAGATGATGCAGATATCATTAAAGACGATACTATCAACTACAGGTGCAGAGTATATAAGACTGGGCTTGCAAGGCTATTTACTCCTTGGTTTCAGAGGGTGAGGTCATTTGGCTTGGTTTAGTGAGCCAGGCTGTCTCCATCTGGTGCCTCAAGGAGGTGCCTCCAGCTGAGGGGCTGAGACCTTTTCCCAGAGCCAAAGAGAAGATATGCCACCTAACACCTTCTAAGTGATGTTGCCGTATCTGTGGGCACAGAGAGTAGAACACAGAGTCATTTAGGATTATTCTCAAGCCTCAGATCTAATGGAATTTGCCTTATTATCTTTTAGACTTGCTTGGGACCTATTACCCCTTTCTTCTTTCTAATTCTTCCCTTTTTGAATGAAAATGTTTATACTATGCCTGTCCCACCATTTTGTTTTAGAGTCACGTAATTTGTCTGCTTTAATAGGTTAGTAACTAGAGAGGAATTTTGTGTCAAGATAAATAATACCTTGAGTCTAGCTCATACCTGATTTAAGTGACATTTAAATTATACATTGCACAAGTCTTTGGATTTGGAATTAATGCTAGACTTTTGAGACTGTTGGGATAGGGTAAATGTAAGAAATAGATTTGAGGGGCCAGAAGGCAGAAGTTACGGGCTGAATTGTGTGTACGCAAAATTCATATGTCAAAGCCCCAACTTCCAATGTGATTGTATTTGAAGATAGGGCCTTTAAGGAAGTAATTAAGATTAAATGAATCTCTGGGGATGGGACTCTAATCCAACAGATGGGTGTCCTTACTTCAAGAAGAGATGCCAGAGAGCCCTCCCACCTTGTACATTCAAGTAAAAGACTATGTGAAGACATAGCAAGAAAGTACTCTCTGCAAGTCAAAGAGAAAGGTCTCACCAGAAGCAAACCCTAAATGCAACTTGGTGGTTGACTTTGAACCTCCAGAACTGTGAGAAAATAAATTTCTGTTGTTGAAACCATTGTGCTTCTGGCATTTTATTATGACAGCCCAAGTAGACTAATAAAATGACTAATAGAAAAGAAAAGAAAATGAAAAGGTTTTGACTATAAATACTAAAGTCACTTTGACATTAAATACCTGCAATAAATAAAATTGAGTAAAATTGTAAAATAAATTTTGATATAAATGACATACAACTGATTTACTATGCAGTAGATCAATGCACATAAAAATAAGTACAAAGAGCAAAATCATGAATGAAAATTTATAATTTGAAAATATGTATTCTTGTATTTAGATTGTATATCTATGATTAGATTTATTATTATAATAAATAACATGAATATATTAAAATCTTTCACTTTTTTGATATTGAAGAATTTTATTTTAAACAATCTTTTTATTATAAATTGGCCAAGAGTAGAATTTATCTGTCACTTGTACACTTATTTTTGTATCTTTCTATAATAATAAGAATAGACAGTGATGCAGTGAAAGAGGTACTGTAGTAACCATGATTGACCAGTTTTACTGAATTAATAAACAACACTGAAACTGTCATGAAAATTTTTAATTCTTGATCACGTCCAGTGCAGGCGAATGAGGGACCACTTTTTCCTTGTCAGGGAAAGAGTAGACAAACAAAGGGGCAATCACAAAAAATTAAATGCTACACAAAAAAGAATTCTCAAGGATATTTATCAATCATGTAGGTCATGTTATTTGTTTATATATATATTCTATATACATTTTATATTTGTTTATAATTTCTAGATTTTAACTAAAAATAAATTTTAAAATCATGTATTTTATTATATTTGCAGTTTTATTTTTTCCATATTTCAATACTACCATGTTTCCCCAAAAGTAAGACATCCCCCGAAAATAAGACCTACTTACAGTTTTGCCTCTTGCTGAAATACGTATAAGGTATCCTCCCGAAAATAAGACCTAGCACATCTTTGGGAGAAAAAATTAATATAAGACACTGTCTTATTTTCAGGGAAACAGGGTAGTAATGACTCTATCTCTCAGCTACACTTGACTTAATGCTGTAATTTCTTTGACTGCGACCTCCTAAATTGATATGTAGTCCTATGATGAAGCAAAATAGCAATAAACAAAGAAATAAAAACAAAACAAAACATGTTTTGGAAGTGCATTGAAAGATGATAAAATACTTTAAAATCATAAAAAATAGAAATGTGGTATACAAAAACCAATATACCTTTTCTCATCTTAGCCATTCACTCCTTCCATTCGTTGAAACATTTTTAATTGTGCAAATATTATTTGCTAGACACTTTACCTGATATTAAGAACACAACAGTGAAAACTAAGGGATGGAAGGTGTTGGAGAGGTAGAGAGCAAAAGAGATGATTTTGTATTGTTAGGAGCTCACTTGAGTTAGAGGGAGCTGAACTACCAGGCATCATTCAAGTATCTGGTTAAGACAACAAACCAAAATGAAAGTAATAGTCAAATCTTAATCACTTACAGTGATAGTATAACTAAGATACTAAACTAGGGAAAGTACTAACTCTCCACTCCCATTTCCCCCATTGACACTGCATGCTCTAGTAGACAGTCAGATATACCATTACAGGTAGGAAGGGAAGAGGGGCTCATGCAGAGGAACTTCAGACAAAAGGCTTCTACCATTTTAAGGATGTGGGGGCTTTTAAGATGGAGAATCAGAATATAAATCTAAAGCTATGATACTGAAAAGTTTGGGATATGTTAGAAAAAATATATAATAGTCTTATTCCTTAGAGAGCACTTGGTTCTGTCTAAAACATCCACAGAGACATTTGGTTCACAGTTAATATAAAGCCTGATCTTCTGCAGTGCTTGTACCTCAATCTACCTACCTGACTTGGTATGCCACTACAAGCTAGGCAACCTAAAAAAAAGGGGGGATTATTATTGGCAGCACAACCACAACACAATTATCCAGCTATTAAAATATGATAGCACTTTTTACATATTACTCATATAACCCCAAAGTAGACATAAACCTTATGGGTCATTTGAACCCAGGGACATTTTCTAAGTGTGGATATTTGGGCAGAACAACATATCAAGAAACATTTTGTGTGAATCAAACACAATCATAGATTTTGAACAGGACAAATAGCCACTAATTGTCTTATTTGTTTTAAAGAAACAAAAAAAAGAACAGCATAGTGTTGAAAGGAGTAAATGACAGGGTTCATTATTTATACACAATGTTGTAACTAATGGAGAGTTATTGAAAGTATTAGGAAAAAAGTGACTTGATTAAACCTCTTTAAATTGGAAAAAGTGTACATCTGATTGTGCCAATGACTCTAAGCTTATAACATAAATTCAAAATTCTTGGGTTCAAGGCATTCCACAAGTAAACAATTGTGAATCTCATTAACACGCTTTTCTTATGTACTAAACCAAGAGCACCTTGATTATACCAAAACACTTGTTTGGTCTTTGATTGCTTTAACTTTCCCTAGTTTGTATGCAGTTTTTGTATGCTACTATTTGTCTCATCTCTTTATGTTGTAAATTAAAAAGTGATTAAAGATGTGAATTCTGATTTAAAAATATGTAGAAAAAAATGACAATGAAAACACAACATATCAAAATTACTGGGATACAGCAAAAGCAGTAGTAAGAGGGAAATTTATATCACTACAAGCCTATCTCAACAACCTACTATCACATCTTAAAAAAATAGAACAAAAACCTCCTAAACTCAGCGGAAGAAGAAAACAATAAAAATTAAAACAGAACTAAGTGAAAAAGAGAATAGAATAACAATAGAAAAAATAATGCAACAAAGAGCTGGTTCTTTGAAAAAAATAATAAAATTGACAACCCTGCCGAGGCTCACCAAGGGAAAAAGATAAAACACACAAATCACTCAAATAAAAAATGAAAGAGAGGAAATTACAACTGATGACACAGATATACAAAGGATCATAGAAGAATATTATGAAGGCTTATATGCCACAAAATTGAGTAGCTTAGAAGAAATGGACAAAGTTTTAGAAACATATTGCATACCTACAGTGAATCAATAAGATCTGGATAATCTAGACAGACTAATCAACAGTAAGAAAATTAAAACAATCATCCAAAACCTCACCAAAAGTAAGAGTCCAGGATCAGATGGTCTCACTAATGAGTTTTACCAGACACTGAAAGAGGCACTAACACCTATCTTCCTCAAACTTTTCCAAAAGATTGAAGAAGAGGTAATACTTCCGAACACATTCTATGAGGTCAACATTACCCTAAAACCAAAGCCTGATGAGGTCAACATTACCCTAACAAAGGCCTGGTAAGGACATCACAAAAAAGGAAACTGTAGACCAATATCTCTGATGAACAGCAATGCAAAAATCCTAAACAAAACACTAGCAAATATAATACAACAATGCATTAAAAAGATTATACATCACAATCAAGTGGGATTCATCCCAGGGGCACAAGAATGATTCAGCAAATACAAATCGATCAATGTGATATACCACATAAACAAAATAAAGGATAAAAAATGATGACTATAACAACTGATGCAAAAGAAGCATTCGACAAGATACAACATCAATTTATGATCAAAACACTTAATAAAATGGGTATAGGAGCAAAGTTTGTCAGCATAATAAAGGCCATAAGTGGCAAACCCTCAGCAAATGTCATACTAAATGGGGAAAAACTGAAACCTTTTCTTATAAAAAGCAGTAACAAGACAGAGATGTCCCGATTACCGCTGTTACTGAACATAATGCTGGAAGTTCTCGCCAGAGCCATTGGGAGGAAAAAGATATAAAAAGCATTCAAATTGAGAATGAAGTTAAACTGTCACTTTTTGCAGATGCCATGAACCTTTGTGTAGAAAATCTAAAGACTCCATCAGAAAACTATTAGAACTAATAACTGAATACAGTAAAATTGCAGGATAAAAAATCAACATACAAAAATCACCAGCATTTTTATATATGAGCAATGAAACTTCAGAAAAAGAAATGAGAAAAATGATACCTTTTATGACCAAAATAAAAAGAATAAAATACTTAAGAATAAATGTAACATAGGACTTGAAGGATTAATATATGGAAAACTATAAGACACTATTAAAATAAATTGAAGAAGATACAAAGAAATAAAAAGATATCCCATGATCATGAATTGAAAGAAATAACATAGTTAAAATGGCCATATTACCCAAAGCAACGTACAGATTTACTGCAATTCCCATCAAAATCCCACGGGCATTCTTTCAAAAACTAGATTTAGAAAAAATCATCAGATTCATATGGAACCACAAAGGACCCTGAATTGCCAAAACAATCCTACAAAAAAAAAAAAAAAGAATAACACTAGAGGCATCATGCTCTCCAACATTAGTTTATACTTTAAAGCATCAATAAGCAAAACAAATTGGTATTGGCAGAAAAATAGACATATAGGCATATAGACCTATGTGTCAGAATCAAAAATCCAGAAATATGCTCACAAATATATGGATAGATAATGTTTGACAAAGTAGCAAAAAATATACAGTGGAGAAAAGAAAATCTCTTTTGTAAATGATGCTAAGAATATTGGAAAACCATATGCAAAAGAATGAATGTGGACTGTAAACATTCACCATACACCAAAATTAACTCAAAATGAAATAAAATCATCCTCATAAGACCCAAAACAATAAGGTGCATAGAAGAAAGCATCTGTACTAAACTTATAGACCTTGGGCTCAGAGAGTACTTTATGAACTTGACCCCAAAGGCAAGGTATGTAAAAGCAAAAATAAATGAATGGGACTACATCAAACTAAAAAGATTCAGCACAGCAAAGGAAACTGTCAATGAAGTAAAAAGAAAATCAACTTAATGGGAGAAAATATTTTCAAACAATGCCTCTGATAAGGGGCTAATATTTAAAATATGTAAAGAACTCATACAACTCAACAACAACAAAAACAAACGATCTAATTAAAAAATGGGCAGGAGATCTAAACAGGCACTTACCCAATGAAGACATATAAACAAAAGAGAGATGTATGGAAATTTTCTAAACATCAGCAACAATTATGGAAATGCAAATTAATACCACAATGAGGTATCACCTCACACCTATTAGAATAGCTATAATCAACAAGACAAGGAATAACAAGTTCTGGAGAAGCTAGGGAGAAAAAGAGAACCCTCATACACTTCTGGTGGGAATGTAAACTGGTACAACCATTATAGAAGGCAATATGGAGATTCCTCAAAAAATTTAGAATGAAATTGCCATATGACCCAGCAACCCCTCTTTTAGCTATCTACCCAAAAAAATTGAAAACTTTAATTTGCAAAGATATATGTACCTCAATGTTTATCACAACACTGTTCACAGTGGCCAAGTCACTGAAACAACCAAAATGTCCTTTGACATATGAGTGGATACAGAAAGTGTGGTACATTTACACAGTGAAATACTACTTAGTGATAAGAAAAGATGAACTACAGCTATTGGCAACAACATGGATGGACCTTGAAAACAACTTATGAAATGAAATAAGTTAGACTGAAAGAACTGAGAAACATATGACCTCACTTACAGGTGGAATATAAAACTGAAAGTAACAAAGAAACAAAAAATCATGGACACAGTCAGTAGTTTAGTGGTTACTTGAGGGAAAGGAGGGAGGTGGGTGGGAGAGTGGGGGTGGAGTGGGGAGTAGGTAGGGTACATTAAATATATGGTGATGTAAGGAGATCTGACTATGCGCCCATAAGCAATGCACAGACAATGTAATGTAGAACTGTATACCTGGAAACAATGTAATTTTTATCAACCAATATCACACCAATAAATTTAACAATAAAAATAAAAAAAGAAATTTATTACATAAAAAAAGATTTGTGATCACCTCCTAGCCAATAAATAAATAAATAAATAAATAAATAAATAAATTTCCAGTGAATTAGTATGAATTTTCCAGTATTACATTACTTTTGTTTACAGATAATATCCTATTTTATCTGTCATGTGATGTGAGGTTTTACTATATTGTAAGGGGCTAATATTGTGAGAGTATCATGACCAGTATCTATGTGGGAAGGCAGCATTTTTTCACCTTTATATTAATACTGCTTTAGAAAATATAATTGGGAGCAAAGTGAAGATATACATGCCCAGTTTCCAAGCAAAAACAAAGAATGACTACTAAGATTCAGCAAGTCCAACTGACCTCAGATGCCTCAAAAAGAACAAAAATGCAGAAAACCATCCTAACAGCCATGTCAAATAAAAAGAGGCAATGATATTGTTAATAATCTGTAAAATAAATTTGAATTAAAAAACAAAAACGAAACTGGAGCTGAGGCAATAAGAGATTGGAAAAGAGGTACTGCAGATAAGCATTATGAAATTTGAATTGAAAATCAAAGCACAGGGAGAGGTGAGAAAGAGTTTACAGAATGAAAATATGTGAAATATAGGAACTAATTAGTTGTGGAGAAAAGGGAGTGGTAAACAATTACTCTGAAGTTTCAAATATAGTTTACTGAGCAAATTGTGGTGTTATTTCTATATATAAAGTACTTAGCCATGTTTTCTGAGACTCAGCTGATTGCAGTTTTTCTGTTTCCCCAGATTCAGCTGAGTTAGGTTTTCACTCAATCAATCCAATCAATAAATATATAGCTACTAGTTATGACACAAAAGCAATATAAATCTGAAAATTGGGAAGATATACCTGAATATCCTATGTATGTATAACTATGTGTGGGTATGGGCATGTGTGTATATATATGAATGCTGTTCAAAAAAATTCAGGCATAAATGCCTCTGTTTTTCATATTACATGGCTGAATACTGCTCAGAGAGCCCTCATATGAGAGAGAGAGAGAGAGAGAGAGGAGGGAAAGAGAGAGACACACACACACACAAAGAACACAATAGTGATTAGTGTATAGCCATCCATTAATCTATGCAAAGTATTGTTCTTAATACAGCTCTATATGCATGGAGTCACTCAAAACTCATCTCTAAAACAGTGACTGAACATTATTATTTCAATTTTTACAGTTGAGGACACTGAATTTTAGAAAGATCAAGTTTCAGGGAAGCCAGGATGGCTCAGAGGGTTAAGTGCACATTGCAGCCCCAGGATCAAGTCCCAGCACCAGCCTGTGCAGACCCATATGCTGAACTGGGGTGTGCTTCCCATGCGGGGGTCCCTTGTTTGGTTCTTACCCCCAAGTTTGGCCCATGGCTCCTGGGGGCGTGCCTCCCATTCGGGAGGCCCTCATCCTGGTTCCCTCCCTGTGTGGAACGAAACCATGTCAAAAACTGATGACGTACCGGTACAACTATGGAGATTGCTCTGGGCCCTCGCCCTTCTTTCTATCTCTGTCTCTGTCAAAAACAATAAAATAAATATGTAAAAAAAGAAATTAAACCTTGAAGCTAGCAAATTTGAAATATTCTGGGAATAAGCAGCATAGTAAGTATACATTAAAAAAAAAAAAGAAAGAAAGAAAAAAAAGGTTAAGTTTTCCTTCTAACTAGCCCAGGGTCAGAAAGCCAGTATATGAAGGCAGGAAGACTCATTTCAAATCAATCGAAGTCCAAGGACTACAAACGCGACTCACAATATCCTTCAGTATCCAAACCCAGAGTGGCTGGGTAAGAATGGCTATGAGAAACAGTCTGGGATCCTTTGGCAACAAGGTCATTGTTGAGGTTAGAAGCAAGGGGAAGACCACTTGTGGGAGAAGCCCTGCCACTCAGAGTACCTGAAGCATGGGATGAAAATTGCTGGTGCTAGGCAAGAAAGAGCAAGTTCATTAATTAAATGTAAAACAAGACCTAAAAGATTATAGTCCCTTCACTAGATTCATTCTCTGCCTTCTTAACAGCTGGGCAGATGCACTTCTCTATTCTGTAAAAGTAATTTCCACTGAAAGTAGAAAAATAATAACCCTGCCTTACATTATGACCCATCATATTATACCCTGTATATTATGAGTAGACAGACGAGGCAAAATTTCTCCCTTTTCTTTTTATCACAATAAGTCAACTTTAAGATTGCCTATATTCCTAGAGAAAGGTTTAGTAATTTCCAGTGCTAAAACCTTTAATCATTCATTTGTGCCTGTAACAAAAAGATAGAACATATTTCAAAAATAGCAATCTTGTCACTTGGACTGAAGAAAGAAATCCACAATATTAATAGATCCCTGTGACAGTTTTTGTGGTCAGAAATAGGAGAGGTGAAAAGAGAAAGTACTATTTCCATTTATCTTTGTTAGTAGTATGGATAGGCTGAAGGAGAGAGAATCTGAACATGCAGATATTTTACTCTGGTTAAGAAGAAGAAAAAACAAACAAACAAACCAGTGTTTGATTTTATCCAGTGGTTTAAACCTTAGGTTGACAGATAGTGAAACTATTGTTTTTGTTTTCTTTGTGTCAGCTCTAAATAAGATTTGTTCACCCATCTAATTCTTTTATCATTTGCTTATTTATCTTTTCACTAAACATTTATTGAACACTTATATTATTTCAAATACTGTGCTAGTCAAGGTTGTTCTAAGAGGGAAAAAGATGATGCTAGTTATTAAAGTGCCAAAACAATGAGAACAAACAAATCAAAGATAAAATTCAAGAATGAGTTTTAGCCCAAATTTATCTAAATATGTGATGATTATTTTTGAAATAGTTCATGTGTAATTTTTGTAAAACTTATATAGATTTCTAACTATTGTACATTGAAATTGAGCCATTAAATATCTTAGAGAAAACATTATATAAGAACTCATTAAGACATAAAAAAAAGTAATACTCAAATAAAATTAGCATTTTACATACTCTTCTAAGTGAAATGAAATATTTCATAACTAGTTGCTACTGCCCTAATGTCTTACAAGGGATAAAATCTATGACACTATATTTTTATAAATTTTAGTAAGACCTTGTTGAATTTTCCTAATGTTATTAAATGTTAAAAGTACTTTAAATGCTAGAAAATTTTATACAATCACAATTCTTTTTGTCACTTATACAATCTGCTATTTTCAAGTGAACACATTAAACCAACACTTATTATGAACTTTGTATAAAATATACCAGATCTTATTCAAATATGTATTAGTCTTTCATACTATAATCCACATGAAAGAGTAGAAGTAGCAGGATAATCCCAAATCTCACTTAAATACAACAACAAATGTAAAATCATTTCCTTTGAGATGAAAAAATGTAGCTTTATGGAATAATGTTTCTCAAATAATAATAATAATAATAATAATAATAAAGTTTGCATTGATTAATGCCTCAAACTTCTTAAAGAATGAAAAAAAAATACAGCATAAACTTCATCGAGTATTCATTGTATGACAGGGATTATGCCAAAAAAGGAAGTGAGTTTTGTTATTTTCACTCTTGTAGATGAATAACTGAATTTTTATAAGCAAGATCTCAATCTATGCTGCATCTTGACTCCAAATACTTGCTGTTTGATCTTAAAAAATGTATAGTTTTCAATGTTCTACTGACCCACAGCCATTGCACAGATATTAATGTGAAGACTGACACAGATTTGAACAAAACATGCTGATATAAATGACAGAAGAAGGATTAAAGTGCAGGTCCTCCATCATCAAGCCCAATGTGTTTTCCCTATAACTTATTGATTTCCTTAATAGGACAGATATTGAAAACACTATGCCAAATAATCATAAGGAAAGTTTTTAATTTTCTTAAGAGTAGTATCTTGAAAAACATATATTTCTATATGGTACAATCAATCAGAATTTACATGTACTATTTTATCAGTTTGGCAAATCTAATTTACAGAGTGAGCCAAAAGTAGGTATACAGTTGAATCAATAAAATTTGTCATTACATATTATATGGGTATATGTGCACAGTGACACACAACAAAATAGAAACTATACTGTATACCAATTAATACTTTCGGGCCACTCTGTATTTACATAAGACATACTTGAACTTGAAGAACTTAAATGTGTTCACTGATTAGTCTCTAAATACTTCTCTAATCACTAAAAGAAGGTTTGCATATAGCTCAGACAGGAAAACTATTAAGCAGATTCTCACAGAATCTATTTCAGACTAAGCAGCTCATATACCATCTATTCATCACAGTTATTAATAGTTAAAATGGTAGATAGAGGAGAATAGGAAGGAAGCTTCTCCCCTAGTATAAAACATTACAAGATTAAACCACCAAGCTTTTCTCACTGACACCTTAGGACTTGTGAATATCACTTAATTTTTTTTATTAAAAAGACACAGGAAGTACTTTCAAAATTTTATATAGAGTTTTTGTAAAACTACTGTTATATATCATATAGATGAGAATAATAGATGAGTAGTTTTAAGCAAAAAACCAGGTGTACAGCTTCTATAAAAACAAATTCAATATAGACTCATAAGTATTTGTTTGTTTATTTCTAAAACTATTTAGAAATATTTAATGAAAAACCTAAACTATTTATCTTTCTAGAATTAAATCTCATTTATTAAGGAACAACATTTTCTTCTAAAATGGTGATTGTTTCTGAGAGATTTCTAAAACAGAGTTCTGCTTATAAAAAGGTATTCCCTGTAGTATAATGACTTCTTTGGGGATGTGACTATCAAATCAACCTCACCATTGTAGGTTATTAGAAAGGACATCTTTTGTTGATTAATCTGCAGAATAAAAATAAGCTATTATGTCCATGTGGAGTCAGAATTCTTTCTAATTGAAAATATATTTTCATTAAACTAGTTTTTGTTTAATTCTACTTATATGTATTTTCTTAAATGTATTTTCAAATAATATATGGATTTTCATTAATGTTTTATGAACTATATGTATGGAAACAATAGCTATGATGACAGATCCCACAGATAAGCACTTTCAATAGACCATATTATGCTATTGAAAAAAAAACAACTGTAACTATCAGTTATCATTATGTCACCTACAGATAGCAACTATTCATCTTTTTATATTCTGAAGTTGTCTAAGAATCTGAAAAAAGTCATACTCACAATCAATACACACCTCCAAATCATTCCTTTCATAATCTAAATCTTTTATTTAATGTAAGAGAATCTATAAACACTTTTTAGTTCAACTTATATTAAATCAATATAACTTATAATTGTCTACACACTTAAAAATGTCATGATAAATTTATTGATTACTAAATAAGTATTGATCAGAAATTGGATTACTTGGACAACAAAATAATGTTAATCTCAAACTTAAATCAGATAAAATTCTATGGGTTAAAGAGTAAAAGTACATTTATAAAACAATGCTGAGGAAGCCAGATGGCACAGTGGGTTAAGCGCTCACTTTGCAGTGCTGGGACCAAGGATCGAGTCCCGGCCCCGGCCCTTGTGGAACCATGTGCTGAACTGGGAGCTCCCCAAGTTCAGTTCTCTCTCTGTCTCTGTCTCTGTATTTCTCTCTATCTCTCTGCCAAAAATAAATAAATTAAAAAAAATATATATATATATATATATTTAAAAAAGACAAAAAAAACAACAATGCATTTTCTATTTATACGACTTCTAAATGATTAATCTGTTTTTTTTTTACTTTTTAAAAATTAACTTTATTGAGGCTTAGTTGACATGCAACAAAATACTCGCAGATTGATCAGTTTTGTCAAATCTACGTATCTGTGTAACCACTACTATAACTGATTCATAGAACATTTCTATCACCCCACAAATATCCCCCATATCATTTATAGTCAATCTCCCCTGCTCCTACTCTCAGATCTAGGTAGCCATTGATCTGCTTCTGTCACTATAGATTAGTTCTCCCTTTTCTAAAATTTTATGTAAATGGACACTTTGTCCTCCTTTGTGCCTGGCTTCTTTAAATAAATGTAATGTTTTTGAGGTCTGTCCATACTATCTTACATCTCAGTAATTCATATGCTTTTTAAATATGAGAGTGATTTTTAAAGGAGGATAAGAACAATAGACTTTACTAGATTAACAGAAAGTGTGTTTCTTTATGTCAGAAAGAGTTTATATAAATTAAAAAGAACACAGAAAAATGAATATTTTGAACAGATGAAACAAACTATTATAATTTTTGGTATATATAAATCAATTAGGTAGTATTTATCATTACATTAATAAAATGGTTAAAATTAATAAAGAACTAGCAGAGAGCAGTAAAACAGCGACATATTAACATGCTAAAGAAGTCACATAACTGTATCAACTAATATATAAACAGTTGAATTTTTGACAAAGTTCAACACCCACATGAAAATTAAGTCAAAGTTGATCATGTGTTAAGTGTTACATATAAAATATAAAACTTAATAAAGATACTGGAGTAAATTTTTGATATCCAAATGTGTGCAAATAGTTTTTAGCCTTGCCTCCAAAAGTGGAATCCACAAATAGAAAACTTGAATAAATTATACTTTGTTTAAACTTTTAGTCAGCGACCAAAAAGTTTCTTCTCTGTGAAGGTACCAATTAATAAACTAAAAAGATAAGCTACAGAGTAGAAGAAAATATTTGCAAATCATATATTAAACAAAATGAGTATAAAAAACAGCATACAAAAGTATATATAAATATAAAATAGGCACAAATATAATCAGATATTTCTGCAGAAAGAATGGGCTGAAGGCAAATAGCACATAAAAAGAAACTCAATACAATTAACTAGTAAGAAAACACAAGTTCGAACCATACGAGATATCATTGCATATTCATTAGAAGGCTGAAATAAAAATGAAAGCATCAAATATAGGGGAGAACATAGAGAAATTGGATCACTCAGACTTGGCTGTGTGTATGTATTGTCACTCTGAAAGACAATTTGTTAGTTTCTTAAAGCACTAAACATGCAACCAAGCAATTGTACTCCTATAAATATATCTCAAAGAGATACACACACACACACACATACACACACATAACACCTGTAACAAATATTTATAGCACCTTTATTTATAAAGCCCAAATTGGCAAACAATCTAGATGTGCTCCACTGAGTGAATTTTTATTAAGTGAATGGTTTAACACACTATGGTGTATCCACATAACAGTATACTACTCAGCAATAGAAAAGAATGCACTATGAATAATGGTCAACAACCTGGATTAATCTTCACAGATTTAGGTTGAGTTTTTTAAAAGATCATAACAAAATGTTACATATTATATGATTTTATTTATGCACCAACTTTAAAATGACATAGTTATAAAAATAGAGTGTAGCAAGGAGAACGTGGATCAGAAGCAAGTGGTTTTGGCTACTAAAGTGTAACATAAGGGATTCTTATGATGGTAATTTTCTGTTTCATGGCTGTATTAATGTCAATATTGTGACTGTGATATTATGCTATACTGTGGTGAGACACTACTATTAGTGGCAACTGGTTAAAGCATACTTAGGAATCTCTCTGTATTATTTCTTATAACTGCTATATGAACTATATGAATCTACAGTCATCTCAAAACAATAAGTTTAATTTTTAAAATGTAATGTGATAGAGTTCTGGGCAAGATGGTAGAGTAGATAAGTGTGCCTACATTATCTCATGGCCACATCAAAATTATAACTACAGAACAGCAATCAGTGAGAACTGCCTGAAGGCTAGCTGAACAAAAATCCTATGACTAAGGACATACAGAAGGAGCCACGTTGAGATTGGTGGGACAAAAATACAGAACAAAG
>PVKE010026379.1:0-22350 GCA_004027555.1 Craseonycteris thonglongyai
ACTGTGAACAGTGCTGTGATGAACATTGGGGTACATATACCTTAGCAGATTAAGGTTTTCAGAGTTTTGGGGTAGATACCCAGGAGAGGGATTGTTGGGTCATATGGCAATTTCATTCCTAGTTTTTTGAGGAATTTCCATACTGCCATCCATAGTGGTTGTACCAGTTTACATTCCCACCAACAGTGTATGAGGGTTCCTTTTTCTCCACAGCCTCTCTAAGACTTGTTATTCCTTGTCTTGTTGATTATAGCCATTCTAACAGCTGTGAGGTGATATCTTGTTGTGATTTTAATTTGCATTTCCCTAATTGCTAGTGATGTGGAGCATTTCTTCATGTATCTGTTGGTTGCTTGTACGTCTTCAGGGGAGAAGTGTCTGTTTAGGTCTTCTGCCCATTTTTTAATTGGATCATTTGTTGTTGTTTTTTGTTGTTGAGTTGTCTTAGTTCTTCATGTATTTTAGACACTAGCTCCTTATCAGAGACATTATTTGCAAACATTTTCTCTCGTTTGGTTGATTTCCTTTTTACTTTGTTGATGGTGTCCTTTGCTGTGTAGAAGCTTCTTAGTTTAACAGAGTCCCATTAATTTATTTTTGCTTTTACTTCCCTTACCTTGGGGCTCTAGTTCGTAAAGTGCTCTCTGAGCCTAAGGTCTATAAGTTTAGTACCAATGCTTTCTTCTATGCACTTCATTGTTTTGGATTTTATGTGGAGGTCTTTAATCCACTTTGAGTTAATTTTGGTATATGGTGATAGTTTTCAGTTCAGATTCATTCTTTTGCTTGTGGTTTTCCAATTTTCCCAGCACCAATTTCTGAAGAGTAAATTTCCTCATTGTACATTTTTTGCTCCTTTGTCAAAATTATCTGTCCATACATTTGTGGGTTTATTTCTGGATTTTTGATTCTGTTCCATTGGGCTGTATGTTTGTTTCTCCGCCAATACCAAGCTGTTTTGATTATCGATGCTTTGTAGTATAGACTGAAATCAGAAAGCATGATGTCTCCCAACCTTATTTTTGTAGTATAGACTGAAATCAGGAAGCATGATGCCTCCCAATCTTATTTTTTTTTCCGGAGGATTGCTTTGGTGATTTGGGGTCTCTTTTGGTTGCATATGAATCTGATAAATCCATCCATCTCTTTGTATCTCCTTTAGTTTCTTTTAATAGTGTCTTATAAATTCCCATGTATAAGTCCTTCACATTCTTTGTTAAGTTTATTCCTAAGTATTTTATTCTTTTTGTTTTGACCACAAACAGTATCACTTTTCTTGTTTCTTTTTCTGAAGTTTCCTTGTTAGTATATAAAAATGCTGTGGATTTTTGTACATTGATTTTGTATCCTACAATGTTACTGTATTCATTTATTATTTCTATCAGTTTTCTGATGGAGTCTTTAGGACTTTCTATATAAAGGATTGTGTCATCTGCAAATAGTGACAGTTTAACTTCTTCATTTCCAATTTGGATGGCTTGTCTTTTATTTTTTTTCCCTGCCTAAAAGCTCTGGCTAGAACTTCAAGCACTATGTTGAATAGCAGTGGTGATGGGGTAACATCCCTGTCTCATTTCTGAATTTAGAAGATAAGTTTTCAGTTTTTCCCCATTCAGTATGACATTCGTAGAGGGTTTGTCATATATGGCCTTTATTATGTTGAGGTGCTTTCCTTCTATACCCATTTTATTAAATGTTTTGATCATAAAAGGATATTATATCTTGTCAAATGCTTTTTCTGCATCAATTGATATAATCACATGGTTTTTATCTTTTATTTTGTTTATGTGGTGTATCACATTGATTGATTTGCATATGTTGAACCATCCTTGTGCTCCTCCGATGAATCCCACTTGATTGTGATGTATACTCTTTAATGCATTGTTGTATTCTGTTCACTAGTATTTTGTTTAGGATTTTTGCATTGATGTTCATCAGAGATATTGGTCTATAGTTTTCTTTTTTTGTGATGTCCTTGCCAGGCTTAGGTATGAGGGTAATATTGGCCTCATCGAATGAGTTGGGAAGTATTGCCTCTTCTTCAATTTTTTGGAGAAGTTTGAGAAGGATAGGTGTTCTATTTTGAATGCCTGGTAAACTTATTAGTGAAACCATCTGGTCTGGACTCTTGCTTTTGGGGAGGTTTTGGATGATTGTTTCAATTTCTTTACTGTTGACTGGTCAGTTTAGGTTATCTAATTCTTCTTGATTCAGCCTAGGTAGACTATATGCTTCTAAAAACTTGTCCATTTCTTCGAGGTTGCAAAATTTGGTGGCATATAGTTCTTCATAGTATTTTTGTATGATCCTTTGTATTTCTGCAGTATCCATTGTAATTTCCCCTCTTTCATTTCTAATTCAGATTATTTGTGTGTTTTCTCTTTTTGCCTTGGTGAACCTAGCCAGGTGTTAATACAATTTTATTTTATTTTTTCAAAGAATCAGCTTTAGTAGCATTAATTTTTCTATTACTTTTCTATTCTCTATTTCATTTAGTTCTTCTTTAGCTTTGTTATGTCCTTTCTTCTGCTGGCTTTAGGTGTTTTTTGTTCTTCTTTCTCTATTTCTTGAAGATGTGATATTAGGTTGTTTACTTGTGATTTTTCTTGTTTCTTGAAAAAGGCCTGTAGTGATATAAATTTCCCTCTTATTACCGCTTTTGCTGCATCCCAGTAATTTTTGTATGTTATATTTTCATTGTTATTTCTTTCTGTGTATGTTTTAAACCCTTCTTTTATTTCTTTGATCCAGTCATTTTTTAATAACATGTTGTTTAATCTCCATGTGTATGTGGTTTTTCCTGCTTTCTTTTTGTAGTTGATCTCTAATTTCAAAGCTTTGTGATCAGGGAATGCACTTGGTATGATTTCAATTTTCTTAAATTTGCTGAGGCTAGCTTTGTATCTTAGCATGTGGTCTATCCTTGAAAACGTTCCATTTACACCAGAAAGGAATGTATAGTCCTGTGTTTTAGGATGAAGTGTCCTGTAAATGTAAATTATGTCCCGTTTCTGTAATATATCATTTAAAAGTGATATTTCTTCATTTATTTTCTGTTTGGGTGATCTGTTCATGGCTGTCAATGGGGTGTTTAAGTCCCCTACTATAATCATGTTTTTATTAGTTTCTGCTTTTAAATCAGTTAGTAGTTGCTTTATAAATTTTGCTGCTTCTTTGTTGGGGGCAGATATATTAATAAGTGTAATATCTTCTTGTTTTACTGTCCCCTTTATCAGTGTAAAATGTCCATCTTTGTCTTTCATTATCTTTTTGATCCTGAAGTCTGCTTTGTTAGATATAAGTATGGCTACACCTGCTTTTCTCTGGGTGCCATTTGCTTGGAGTATTTTTTTCCACCCATTCACCCTGAGTCTGTGTTTGTCCTTTTGGCTGAGGTATGTCTCTTGTAGACAGCATATGGTTGGTTTTTGTTCTTTAATTCAGTTTGCTACTCAGTGTCTTTCTTTTTTTTTTATATATTTTTATTTATTTATTTTTATTTTTGACAGAGAGAGATACAGAGACAGAGACAGAGAGAGAACTAAACTGGGGGAGCTCCCAGTTCAGCATATGGTTCCGCATGGGCCGTGGCTGGGATTCGAACCCCGGTCCCCAGTGCTGCAAAGTGAGCGTTCAACCCACTGAGCCATCCCGGCTTCCCCCTCAGTGTCTTTTTATCAATGAGTTCAGTCCATTTACATTTAAGGTGATGATTGATATATGAGGATTTCCTATAGCCATTTTATCTTTTGTTTTCTGGTAGTTCTTTTATTTATTTATTTATTTTATTGCTTCTTTGCTTTTTTCTTCCCATTGATTATTTTAGTATGATGGTGTTTATGACTGTTTTTTTTTTCTATTTCCTCTCCTTTTATTGTTATGTGTCCTAGTTCTAAGTTCTTTTTCAGTGGTTACCATGAACTTTATGTGAAAGAAAGTTTCATATACTCAGTGGTTCCTTTTCTTAAGGATGTTTCTTATGTCCATTCTATTTGGAAACTTAAATCTTTACTTCCTTCCCTTTTTATTTTTTATTTTTGTTGTTCCAGATTATGTCTGTTTACTTTTACTTTTTATTTCAGGTCCAACTGTCTTCTTCAGTATTTCTTTAAATGCTGACCTTGTGCTGGAGCATTCCTTCAGTTTTTGTATGTCTGAAAAGGTCTTTATTCCTCCTTCATATCTAAAGGATAACTTTGCTGTGTACAGGATTCTTGGCTGGTAATTTTTCCCCTTTAATATTGTGAATACTTTGTTCCATTCCTCTCTGGCTTATAGAGTTTCTGTTGAGAAATCTGATGATAGTTTGATGGGCTTTACTTTATAGGTTATGATGTTCTTTGTTCTGGTTGCCTTGAGGATTCTTTCTTTGTCTTTGACCTTTGATATCTTCAGTATAATGTGTCTTGGAGAGGGTCTGTTAGGATTCAAGAATCTAGGGGTCCTGTTTCCTTCTTTGATTTGAAGTGCCCATTCTTTTCATAGATTTGGGAAGTTCTCATCTACTATTTGTCTGAGTAAATTCTCTGTGCCCATCTCGTACTCTGCTCCCTGCAGAATACCTATTATTTTTACATTATTTTTTTCTAATGGGGTCAGAGAATTCTTGTAGATATCTTTCATTTCTTTTAACTTTTGGGTCTTTCTCTTTTTACATCTCTGACATTTCCAAATTTTTGTCTTCAAATTTACTATTTCTTTCTTCCATCTGTTCAGCTCTGCTTCCTATGCTAGTTATGTCATTTTTCATTTCTTTTATTGTGTTGGTTATCTCCAGAATTTCTATTTACATCTTTTTTGTAGATTCAATTTTCTTTCTGAGATCATTTAGCTACTTCTTTGTAGTATGCCCATTTTCTTTGATCTCTTTGAGTTTTATTTTTTATAATTACAGCCTTGAATTCTGTTATTTAGCTCATATAATTCCATATCTTTAAATTCCTTTTCTGGAGAGTTTTCTTTGTTTCTGAGCTCCTCTTTTTCAAAGGGGTATTTATCACTATTGGAGTGTTTGATTTCCTGGACATGGGGACTTTTCCCCTGGTAGATGTGAAGGTATCTTTCTTTTACTTCCTAGCTGGTGTTAGTGTCTTATAATATTTTCTCTTGTTTATTTGGTTTTCTCACAGTGGGAGACTTCCTAGGATATGGGCTTCTCTTTGACTCAGTATGCATGGGTTCTGTATGCATCCTCTTTGGGAAGGTATGGTGGGCAATGGTATTCTATGCCTCTGAGATCCCACAGCTGTCAGAAGCTGCCACACCTAGATCCCTCTGCTGGCTTCAGCAGGAAAGGTGGGGACAAGACTTGTTGGGAAAGGCACAGGCCTATTTGCATCACAGGGTAATGGCGGCTTCCTGGCCACAGCTCATTGAAGGCAGGCCACGGGTGAGGCCTGTTGGGTGAGCCCTTGGAGACAGCAAGGGGAAGCAGCCAGGCTCCATGTCCAAGACCACTCAGTGCTTTGGTTGGGGCCTCACCTCACTGAGGGCCACTCTGCACCTCAGCCATCAGCACACTGTGAGTGTCAGTACTCTATCTGCTGGAACACCCAGCCTACTTCTCCAGTTGCCAGCCTCATGCTCCACGGACCCCTAGCTCCAGCCACCCAACTCAAGCATCGGCAGCTGGATCTTTACTCCGGTCACCTGCACCGATATCTGACTGCTGCTGGTGCCTCGCTCTGGCTTCCTGCACTGTGCTCTGGCTGTCCTCACCACCCCATGGGTGCTCCCCCCACACTCCCACTGGGGTCTCTCAGCACCATCAGCCCCACCCGCTTTTTCCATCCACCCCACACTCTGGCCATCTGCGCCTCCGCCTCTGTTCATTCCAGGCCTCCAACCTGCCCAGAATTATTCTGCATGTTCACCCACACACACACGCTCCCACCTCAGTCAGTCTCTCCTCTGCTGGACTCAGGTCAGCCTCTGGTTCGGTCACTAGGTTCATCTCCAGGTCGCACTCCTCAGCGTGTCTACACACAGCTCCCTTTCTTTCTCTCTCACTCACCTCCATTTCTCCAGCTTTAGGTTCCTCAGCTGAGGTACCTATGCGTTGCTTAGGGATTCTCTGGTTAGATTTTATTTTTTATTTATTTACTTTTTTAAAGATTTATTTTTATTGTTTTTGACAGGGGGAGAGAGAGAGAGAGAGAGAGAGAGAGAGAGAGAGAGAGAGAGAGAGAGAGAGAGAAGAGAGAGATACCGAGAGACAGAGAAAAGGGAGAGGGCCCAGAACAGTCTCCATAGTTGTACATCATTGGTTTTTCCACATAGGTTCATTCCACAGGTGGGTGGGGCTGCACAGGAAATGGGCTGGGGTCTCGCCCCGGTGAGAACTGAACTAGGGGCACTCCCCAGTTCAGCATATGGGTCCGCATGGGTCGGGTCCAGGATTCGATCCTCAGTCCTTGGGGCTGCAAAGTGAGCACTTAAAACCACTGAGCCATCCCAGCTTCCCCTGGTTGGATTTTAGTTGTTTAAATTGTTGTCTTTACAGGAGAGGTTTCAAGAACTCCTCTTAGGCTGCCACCTTGATGACATCTCTCTAGAATCTTATGTATCACTCATGTATCATCACTGTTATTTGAAGTCAAAGGAACTATAATATGGCATGCCGAAAGTACAAGTGATTGAATCTTTCTGTAACATAATATGATGATGTCAGTATTTTTTGCAATATGACAGGTAACAGTATAGCTTAATAAATATAAATGAATATGCATTTCTATAGTCCAGAATGTGACTGTTTTGCTATAGTTTGATAACAAATGTGAAAAAAAAATCAACATGGGAAACAGAACCTGTGGAGGAGAGAGATGGAGAAATGCTATTTTTATAGTGTTAAGTTAGTCATAAAATAGTCCAGCTTTAGGAGAAAGGATAACTTTTTTTTTTTTTTGATTACAGTTAGATCTTATACGGTTTTATGATTCCTGAGATTTGGCCAATCGCTTGTACACAGAGACTTAGGTGAGCATACTCAATGGTAAATCATATAGCTGTTGCAGTGAATTTTCCTTAGAAGATAATGATAGCCTAATACTCAAAATTTGTTTTTGATTAGATAAATGTGTATAAGTCATGAATCATATGGGCTTAATACACTATAAAGTTAATACCTCTGTAATAATGCATATTGAGAGTATTTGCTTTTACTAGAATTTAAAGACTAGGTTAACCATTATTTTGATGGATCCATAAATATTTGGCTATAGTTCAAATTTTTCCAGTTATAATTTCAATACATTTTCAAAAATCCCATTTCTCAGGTCAGTTTTCACAGTGCTTTCTCATGTTTTAGATTGATGTATTTAAGGTCAGTGAACTTTTAAATAGTGAAGGGAATCTGGGGTTTTCACTGCACTGCACTGAAATTTGATGATATGGTTTCATATAAAAATTTATGACAAATATTCCAAGATCCTATGGTATTGAATGCAACTTAATTGGATTGTGTCTAAACTTACTAGATAATTTTCATGCTGAATCAGCTAGTGCTCCTGTGATTTACTATCACTTGAAAAAAAATACTCCTGAAGATGTCTAGTATTTCTACTGCAAATGAATTTTAATTCTACTGGCCAATTTTATGACTAAGGCTTAAATTACCATGTGGCCGTTACTTATCTTTTAACCTAACTTAATATGTGTATCACTATAAATCCTCTATGCCCAGTGTATTGTGTTCCCTATTGTTTCCTTTCACCCCATGAACCACCCTGCTTCTGTGTTCTGGCTCATCGGGCTTTTTCTGTTTGGAATCCCTGCCTGCTCCCTCCCTTCCTACTTTTCCTCATTCTCTTTTACATAAATGCTTTTTACGTCTGTATAATTTTCAGGACCCAGTTTTTGTTCCAATTACCCTGAATGCTTTCCTTCATATCTCACCTCTTACTGATTTCCCCCTCCTTTGAAATACTCAGAATTTATTTTTCACTCTTTGTCTGGAACTTGACCTATGCTATGCTCATTGTTATATATATGTTTCATATATTATGCCATGTTATTATCTAAGGATGACCTCAGGGCATCCCTTTATCAGAAGAGTCATGGTTCATTCCATATGAGTTACTAAGAAAAATTCTCTGTGTACAGGCTTTTAGTGTAAGTATTTGTCCTGCATTCTAATATTGTCAAGAGTTGTATTTCCAGGGATTTATTTTGGTCAGTTTATTTTGCCCGTACACAATTCACAATTGCTGGATTTCCCTAGAACAAGCATTTATTCATTAAATACTTACTAAGTATTTGCTGACTACAGAGCATAGGCTCTGGTGAGAAAGTGATAAAAAAACAAAGCGTGAAGTATTTGTCCCCATGGAACTTGAATCTTAGGTTAAAAAAATTGCCTAAATGTTGCCATGGTAAAAACAGCTTAGAATTCATACTCCTCATATTATATTGTGAAATGAACAAAGAATTTTCTTATTCACAAGTAGAATCAAGTATGCATCATCACATAGCTCTTAAAAGCAGAAGCTTGATTTTGAAAGTTTCATGTGTCAGCATATTGAAGGTCATTATAGGAAACTAATTAAGAGCATAGGGCCTAGCATACCAAATCCTGGATTCAAAAAGTAGCTCTGGGGATTTCTGGTTTCCGCTATTCTATATATTCATTTAAAGAGCTTGGAAGTCATCACTCCTTACCTCACAATAAGAAAAAGCTGAACAGACTGAAAATCAATGACAGGGCAAACTGCCACCCTGAAAACTAAAGAAACAGGTGAACCCAGAGAGTCACAAATAAGACCTACTTATCTGGACCAGAACCCATGAGAGCCATAAACTTGTAGAACACTTAATGGTAATTTTGATGAATTGCTGGAGACTGAGTGTGGACTAGCATGAGAGTAAAACTCTCCTGGAGACTATGGTATTAAGAAGGCCCTGCACTTTCATAAGTTTTTACTTCTAGGACTCACGCCAGGTTCAAAGAACCTTTGTGCATCTGGTAGAGAAATGGGAAAATTAATCAATGTGAAATAAGACCAGAGCATTATATCCATAACAAATCCAGCTCTTCAGGGTAAAAAACTTTATCAGAGCCATATCTCATTTAGAGGAAGGCATTTGAATTTCTCTAGACCTCTTTAGCCTACATTTTTATATAAGGGGTCAGGATAATAAAGCTAAAAAAACATTTATGAAAGTTAAGATCAAGAGACATAGTCCTATTAAAAGACAGATTTAATTATAAGATTATCAATCACTTCCTCTCTTCCACAACTACTATATTTTCTAGCTCCTATAATATATTATCACTGACTGGGTGGCTTAAAAACAGAAATTAATTTTCATACAGTTCTGGAATATGGAAGTCCAAGATTAAGGTGCTAACAGATATGATTTTTTCTGTGGTTTCTCTCCTTGTTTTTCAGATGGCTACATTTTGCTGTGTCCTCACATGCCCCCCATCCCATTTTATTTGTTGTTGTTGTTGTTGTTTGTTTGTTTGTTTTGTTTATTGTTTTTGTTTTTTTTGAGTGCATGCATCTCTGGTATCTCTCCCCCTTTTTATACAACACCAGTCAATGTTGGATTAGGGTCCACACATACTACCTTACTTAACGTTAACTATCGATTTAAAAGCCTAATCTTCAAATACACTCACATTTTGAGACACTAGTTTTAGGACTTAAATATGTGAATTTAAGGACAGCACAGTTTAGTCCAATATACCTACCACCACACCTGCAGGTATTCAGTATATCAACAGTGGATTACAGCTGAAAGAATTGCCAAATGTGGACTATCTCTGAGGAGTTCTTAGCTAAACCCAAAGTCAACAGCGGCAATAACAACAACAAAAAAAACAAAAACAAAAACAAACAAACAAACATAAAAACCAAGGCCAGCAGAGAAATTTGAAATCCCTGATACTACAGCTACAAAGCAAACAAACATAAAACATAGCTTAACTCTTAACCAAATTTGCATAAATCTCATGCTGAAAGTCTACTTAACCTCGGTTTCTATTCCCCATATATTTTATCAGACTTTAAACCAAAAAAATGTACAGGGCATGATTAAAAAATAAGAGAAAACACAATCTGAAGTGACAAGGAATCAGAACCACACTTGTATATGACATAGATGTTAGAATTATTCAAAAAGGAAGTTGAAATAGCTATAATTAATGTTAAGAACTACAACAAAGAAGTAGAAAACATTAAAAAATAGATGGGTATGCAAGCAGAGATAAGCTCTAAGAGTTTAAGAACATTCTAGGAATAAAAAGCAATGTAAAAGAATAAAGAATGCTTTGATGGGCTTCAGTTGATTAATATGATCAAGGAAATAATCAGGTTGACTTTAGGTAAATAGAAACTCTCCAAATTAATGTGCAAAGAAAAAAGAGAATCAGAACAAACAGAACAGAGCATCCAAGAACTGTGGGACAATTTAAAAATAGATAACATCTCTGTAATTCAAACATGAGAAGAAAGAAAATAGTAAAATATTTGAATGAGAATGGTTGAGAAATTTGCAAAATTAATGAGATACCAACCATAGATGAAGAGCAGAACACAAACCAAGCAGGATATGAACCAGTAACTCTCTACCTAGGCTTATACTCAAAATGCATAAAGCTAAAAACAAAGGAAATTTAAAATAAACACTGTTTATAGAGGAACAAATATAAGAATTATAGCCAATTTCTTATCAGAAACCATGTAAGCAAGGATAAAGTGAAAGGAAATAATTAAATTAAAAAAAATTCACAATCCTTGGTTCTATATTTACCAAACTTCTCTTTCAAAAGTGAAAGAGAAATGAAGACTTGCTCAGATGAACAAAGTTTCATTACCAGAATGGAAGTCATCACCAGAAGACCTGCCTTTTAAGAAATATTGAAAGAAGTTTTTTTTTGTTTTTGTTTGTTTTGTTTTTTTAGGGAGAGGGAAAATGATATAGATCAGAAACTCAGCCATACATAAGGAAGACTGAAATTTGAGAATGGATAAAGTTAAAATAAAGTAAAATTTTATTTTTATTATAAAAATTGATTCAAAAATAACTTTTAAAAAATAATATCAATGTATTGTTTAATTATAGCATATGGATAACTAAATGAATAATAGCAATGTCATATTCCAGAGAGGAATTGGAAATAAATATTCAGTTATAAGGCAGCAGTATGTGAAGTACTCAGTACTACTCAAATTAGGCTTATATCAGTTTAAATTGTATACTGAAAACCTAAGAGAAACTATTCAAATTTAGTTTTTTCAAAATTATATAAATAATTTTCAAAAGATAAATTTTAATTATTTAAAATGATTCAGTAAAGTTAAAAAAGAGACAAAGAGAGGGGAGGAAACAACAAACAAATGCAATAAAACAAGTGTTGTAAACAGCTACCAATTTGGTAGATATTAATCCAGCTGTATCATTAATTACTTTAAATGCAAAAGTTCCAAATACACCAATTAAAGTGACACAATTGTCAGATTGGATTAAAAACATACACAAGCCTGAACCCAAGGTCGTTTATGACAAATCTACTTTAAATATAAAAACTCGGGCCAAAAGTAAAGAGAAAAGTATATGTGATGCTAACACCTATCAAAAGAGAGCTTGTATAGCAACATGGTGTAATAGGTATAGAATATGGCTGCTTCCTCCCAGGATCACATTAAAATTACAACTAAATTATAGAACAATCAACCTAGAGAATCATTTGAAGACTTGCTGAACAGAACCCTTGTGACTAAGAATATAAAGGAGAGGACACATTGAGACTGGTAGGCGGGGTAGAGGTGAAACTTGCTTACTCCAAATCCACAGGTAGTAGTTGAACACTGGGAGGGACACCTCAGTGAAGGAACTCCTCCCAGAAGAGGCTTTCCAGTTCAGGGGTTCTATACTGGGAAGAGGAGTCCCCAAAACATCTAGCAGTGAAAATCAGGGAGGAGTCTGTCTGCCTAGGTGAGACAGAAAGCTTTTATTGTAGAAACCCAGATGTCCTCTTAAAGGGGCCACAGACAGATTCACTCATTTGTAAACACTAACCTGGTTTCAGATAGAGAGCTAGCAACTGAGAGGTTACCAGAGACATTCAGAGACATACCAGAGACAAAACTGAGTTCAGGGAGAAGGCTCGAGGAACAGTTTCCATTATCCCTGTATAGAGCCTGCCTCACTTTTAGCCTACAGAAAGGTGCTTTACTGTGTTGAACCTTCCCCCAAAGGACCGAATCTGAGATCACATTGGTCTGCTAAAATTTGCTTGCACCTGTGCCACCTGACTGACTTTTTGGGAACCATCCTGCCCAGCTAGTGCATTGTTACCTGGCATACTCTTCACTCTTGGGAGCCCAACCTTGCCTCAGAGTGAAGAGTGCAGGAGCCTTTTACAGTAGCATATGGCCTGTAGTGACTAGAGAAACTTTTGGTGGTGGGCAGTTTTCAGCCACAGCTTGAACTGCAACCTTTTGTGAGTGGTTCTCAGCCATGTGGATATGATGGCCTGAAGAGAGCAACACTGACCGCAGTGTCCTATGTTCATTTTATGGGGTGGCTTTATGCTCAGTGTTGGCACAGACCTGGGTAGCATTGACTTTGTAAGGGTAGCTGGCCACATCCTGTGACTCCTTGGGGCCTTCCCCTGCCCATCTTGCAGGACATTGATGGGGGCACTCTCCACTCCTGGGCAGTTTATCCCACCCACAAGCTTCTAGAGAAGTGTGTAGCAGTGGATGGCCTGTGGTGGCCTAGGAGGCATTTGGTGGTTGGGTGGTCTGTCCCAGTTCAAGTTGCAGCCTTTCTTGAGAAGCTCTTTTGATTCTACTGGTCTGAGGCAAGTGATGGCTGGCTGCAATGCTCTTGGGGCATTTTGTTGGATGGCCACAGTCTCAGCACAAATTGAAGAAATGAATCTCCATTACCTTTGTGGAAACTAACAGATGTATTTCATGACTGCATGATACCCTGCCCCCTACTCTGGCAGCATCACCTGGGTCACTGTCAACACTTAGTCACTTAGCCATCCCATGCACTGAAAGAGGCTCTTTCAGCAGCTGAGCCTTACAGGCAAATAGCAGGTGCCAACAGGTCTTGGAGGGGCCTGGGGCCTTGTTAAGCTTCTTTATACCTGATATTGGTGGTGGCTGGCCTGGTTCACAGCAAGACCACCCCATTCACCTCCAGGTCCAACCAGCACAGAGAACAACAAACTGCATATAGCTTTGTCACTCCTACCAGGTAGCCTTAGGCCAGTTACAAACAATACTGAAATTGGCCTGTATGGGAGCTCTGCCCAAGAGGCACCAGAAACAACATACAGAGAAGCCAGCTTCAGACCACACCAGAACACTACTAGATTAGCCACACATGTGGCTCACTCAAATGGTGGTCTAAAGACATAAGAGGGCACTAGGACAAATCCCTCTCTGAGGGATCATCCCCCCACATAGCAGCTCATATGCTGTGGGTATAGTTAATCTTCACAGCCAGTCAACCTGAAAGTTCATCTCACCCACTTATGCACCAAAAGCAATCAAGGCTCAATTAAAACAGGAGACTACATACAACACACACAAGGGACACTCTTGAAACACAGATATAGGTAATCAGAAAGATTGCATTATTGAATCACACAGGATATCTATTACATAAGGCCACTGGCAAAGATGGAGAAACTAGGTCTACCTAATACATAGAAATAAATATAGAGAGACAGTCAGAATGAGGAAACAAAGATACATGTCCCAAATAAAAGAACAGGAGAAAACTCCAGAAATATAACTAAATGAAACAGACACAACCAACCTACCAGAGACAGAATTTAAAACACGAGTTATAAGTAGGCTGACCAGACATAGCATTTTAAATGGGACAGTTTCAAATGGTATGTCTTGTCAGCCTAATCTCAGCCTGGGCTAAATTTAAGATGTCAAGAGGCTGACCATACGTACTGTTTGAAACAGGATGCTACTATTTTCTGTCCTGTTTAAAATGGTTAAACAGTATAAGAATGCTAGTTATAAGAATGCTAGAGGAACTGATTGAGAATTTCTACAGAGATTGTAAGCATAAATAAGGAAATAGAAACCATATAAAAGAATAATAAAAACGAAATAAAATATACATTAACTGAAAAGAGGAATACACTAGAAGTAATCAATAACAGATTAGATGAAGCAGAGAATTGAATCAATAATTTAGAAGACAAAGTAGCAGAAACATCCACTTGGAAAAATAAATAAATAAATAAATAATGAGGATAGTGTAAGGGACTTCTGGGGCAACAGTAAGCATAAAATGTTTGTATCATAGGAGTACCAGAAGTAGAAGAAAGAGAACAAGGGATCAAGTACCTATTTGAAAAAATTATGACTGAAAACTTTCTTAATCTGGTGAAGGAAATAGACATACAAATTCAGTAAATGCCAAGAGTTCCAAACAAGATGAACCCAAACAGGTCCACACCAAGACACATCATAACTAAAATAGCAAAGGTTAAAGACAAAGAGAATCCTTAAAAACAACAAAGAATGACAAGGGAGTTCCCATACTACCATCAGTTCATTTTTTAGGGGAAACCCTACAGGTCAGAAGGGAGTGGAATGATAGTCAAAGTGATGAAAAACAAAGGCCTACAGCCCAAGATTACTCTACCCAGAAAGTCTGTAATTAAAAATTGAAGAACACAAATGGCTATATTTCATCTTTTTTTTTTTTAATTGCTGAGTAGTATTCTATTGTGCAAATGTACCACAACTTCATTATCCAGTCATCTATCAAAGGATGCTTTGGTTGTTTCTGTGTCCTGGGCACTGTGAACAATGCTGCGATGAACATTGGGGTACATGTATCTTTGTGAATTAAGGTTTTCAAGTTTTTTGGGTAGATAGTCAGAAGAGGAATTGCTGAGTTGTGTGAGAATTCCTTTCCTAATTTTTTGAGGAATTTCTTCCATACTGCCTTCCACAGTGGTTGTACCAATTTACATTCCCACCAGCAGTGTATGAGGGTTCCTTTTTCTCCACAGCCTCTCTAGCACTTGTTGTTTCTTGTTTTGTTGATGATAGCTGTTCTAACAGCTATGAGGTGGTATCTCATTGTGGTTTTAATTTGTATTTCTCTAATTGTTAGTGAAAGTGAGCATTTTCATATATGGATGGACCTTGAAACCATTGTACTAAGTGAAATAAGACTCAAGAAAAAAAAAGCCAAAGAAAAAAAAACAAAAAACAAACCAAAACAAAAAACATAACTTTACATACAGGTGAAATATAAAACTGAAAATAACAAAGAAACAAAAAACTCGGACACAGTAAAAAATTTAATAGTTACCTGAAGGTAAAGTGAGGTGTGGATGGGAGAGTGGGAATAGACTGGGGAGGGGGCGTCAAAAAATATGGTGATGGGGGAAGCCGGGATGGCCAGCGCTGGGGACCAAGGATCGAATCTTGGCCCCTGCCTGTGCGGACCCATGTGCTGAACTGGGAAGTGCCCCCAGTTCAGTTCTCTCCCTGTCTCTGTACCTCTCTCTCTCTCCCTTTCTCTCTCATTCTGTCAAAAACAAACAAACAAAAATATGGTGATGGAAGGAGAACTGACTCTGGGTGATGAGCACATAATGCAATCCATAGATGATGTAATGTAGAATTGTACACCTGGAATGTATTTAATTTTTTACTAAATAATGTCACTAATAAATTGAACATTTACAAAAAATATTGAAGAACAAATAAAGAATTTCCCAAACTAGAAAAGGAGAAATGCACGACCACCAAGCCAGTATTATAAGAAAAGTTAAAAGGACTTATTTAAGAAGAAGGGGGAAAACAAAAAAAAAGAAGATAAAAATATGAATAATAAAATGACAATAACTATGTACCTATCAATAATCATTTTAAATTACATGCATTAAATGATCTAGTCAAAAGACATGGGGTAGCTGAATAGATAAGAAAACAAGACCCAAGCATATGCTATCTACTAAAGATCCACTTCAGATTGAAAGATAAATATAAACTGAAAGTAACAGAGAGAAAAAGGTATTTTATGCAAATAAAAACTAGTAAAAACTGGGGTAACCATACTTATATTGAACAAAAGAGAGGGTAAAACAAAGACTATAATAAAAGACCAATGATGACATTATATAATGATAAAGGAATCAATACAACAGGAGCACATAACCCTAGTAACATCTATCCATCCAAAATAGGACAACTTAAGTTAATAAAACAAATATTGACTGACATAAAGATAGAGATTGACAGTAACACAATCATACTGGAAACTTTAACATCCCATTGCCACCAATGCATAGATCTACCAAACAGAAAATCAATAAGAGAACAGCATTCTTAAGTGACATACTAGATCAGATGAATTGAATTGATATTTTTAAAGCAGCAGAATACACATTCTTTTTAAGTGCACATGGAATATTTTACAAAATAGAATGCATGGTAGGCCACAATACAAGTGTCAATAATTTAAGAGGATTGAAGTCATATTAATATCATTCCTGACCATAATGGCACAAAATTAGAAATCAACTACAAAAAAAAAAAAAAAAGAAAGAAAGAAAGAAAAAGAAAAAACCCTGAAATACATACAAATACATGGAAGCTAAATAACATGCTACTGAACAGTGACTGGGACAACAGTGAGATCAAGGAAGTGATGGAGCATTTCAGCATTGTACCTTGTCTTAAATCAGGCAATAACAGAAATACCCTTTTCTTCATACATCATTATATACCTCGTATATATGTGAAAAGTTCCAATCTAAATGCAATGTGAAAAATCTCATCATGCCCAAGGACTATGAAAAAGCTTTTAGTCAATCCCAATTATTTAACTACTTTTTCAAAATAAAATGACAATTTATAATAACTCTTTGGCCAATAATGTTAATTTACCTTGGAAATTTTGTTTGTTCTTAATTTTGGCTTACTAAAAGAAAGTGAAATGTCTGTACAAAGCATCAGTCAAGTCACAATTAAAACTTAGTCTACAACAGTTATGTGAAGACTCAAAGTTAATAAAATGGAATTAATATCCTCATTATTAAATTAAACATGTGAACTAAATAGACAGTCACTTATGAACACAATCTTTACAACTAATCAATGCATTTCTCTCCTGTTTATAATCCCTGAAGAAAATTAATGTCTTTAAGCACAGATTTGGCTTTCTAATTTTCTGTGTACATTTTGAATCTTATCACTTTACGTTTATTTAGAGCCAGAACAAATAATTATTATCAGAAATCTGTAATAAATGACAAAAACAGACCCAAGAGAGAATACTCACACAATTTTGTCCTACAATCACTAAAGCTATTAAATGATTATAAACAGTTTCAACAAAAAAATCACCATACCCAAAATGATTTGAGCACCAACAGTGATAGATCACTACACAACTATTAGATTGACTAAAATACGGAAGCAACCGAGATATCCTGCAGTTGGTGAATGGATAAGCTGTAGTTAATCTAGATCAGGGGTGTCAAACTCAATTAAAACACAGGCCATTTGGTGCAACAGGCAAGATTCACGCGGGCCACATCACATTTACAAACATCACTGGAACTGAGTCAGCATGTTTATACATGCCCACAGGCCCCAGGAAAGGCACTGGGCCACATGTATACTCATCTTCAGTAGTTAAAGGGTTAATGGGGGAATTGTGTGTACAGTATTACCTCAATCGCCCCTAAGCGCTATTTTCTTCATAACATTTTTTTTTCTATTTTCATTTTATTTCAGAGCATTGTGGGCCACAAAAAATTACGTCAGGGGCCGCATGCGTCCCACAGGCCCCCAGTTTAACACCCCTGATCTAGATAATGCAATATTATTGACCCTTAAGAACAAATGAGCTCTCCATGCCATGAAGAGACATGGAGGTACCTTAAATGCATATTACTAAGAGAAAGGAGCCAATCTGAAAAGATTACAAATTATATGATTCCAACTATACAACTTTTTGGAAAATGCAAAACTATGGAGATTCTCCTTTGTTGCACAGAAGATAAATTTTAATAAATAAGAGTTTGTTTTTAGAGGAGATACTCATAAACATCATTAACAATTTAAACTTTCTTTTCCTTCTTTTATCTTACTTCTTATTTTTATCATCACTTATCATTGTTTTATAATTTGTCCTTTTCAGGGAGGATTATCTGGCTAGTTGGGTGGTGAGCATTTCCCATGTTGACATTATTTAGTTTATTATTTCTGTAGATTTTGGAAGTCTGACTTCTCTTGAAAGAAGATTAATATTTTAGCACTGTTTAGAATAAAATTATTATTGAAAGGTAAACATTTTTAGTTAGTTTGCTGTCCATTAATTTGTCTTTTCTTCTGTGACATTAGCATTGCTAATGATTTCCTCTTTAAGAACAATATTCTCCTTTCCTTTTGTCTTATATGTCACTATAATGAACTTTCAAAATTGTTATTTAAAATTCTAAAAACGTTATCTACTGAAAAAAAGTTAAAGATGTTAAAAGATGAAAATAATGAATAGATTTTATTAGTTGAGTTGTCAAATAACATAGAAGGTGATCTTCTCACAGATTTTGCTGTCATACGAGCATGCTTCAAAGAGAAATAATAGCAAGAAATAGCACTAAAAAAAAGTCAAAGATTTAATAGTCCACTTCTCCATGTGTGAAAGCAATGATAAAAAAATTGTGCTCTTCAAAATAAGTATTACACGGTACTCTGTATTCAGTCACATTCTTCCCTTTTTATTTGCTCTAACTATACAAATTCTGCTTTTCTACATTTCTCCATTCTCTTATTTGTAAGAGTTAAGTTTTGTTTTTTTGGTGGAGTTTGAAACAATAGACTAACTATACTCAGTTTTTGCCAGAATTTTGCACTCACTTGTAAGCATTCATTTTTTTCCTTGTAAATGGGGATTAAACCATCTTTAGAAAAATGTAATTATTTAAATGAAATGTATTGATATTTAGCATCTTTACTTTGGAAACAATATAATAGAAAGGAGAAGTCAATTGTTTAATATCATTTAGAAAATTTGTGATGGATGGAAGATAGAATCAATATGTTTCATTCTTACACTAATCTTTAGATAACTCTTTTTTCCAAATCCCATTGGCAAAATGGTATACTTAATAATTACCTACCAATTAAAATGACCATATTTTGGTGTGTGCGATGCACTGTTTTTTGCCCAAATTTGTGAGGGAAAAATAGCAATGTGCATTATAAATGGGTAGGATTATTCCATATTTATATAATTGTTTTTAATTATTTTATTTATGCTTATGAGTTAAAAGTGTAACTCTAAAAATGAACAACCATATCCATATGCAAAATAATACTCTGGAAAATGATAATCTTTTTTTATATTAAAAAATGTTATGCATAAAATTTCTTGTACCTTGTATCTGCTCTTGTATTCTGTAATTATTTGTTACATAAAATTTCTTGTAACATAATATGTTAAAAAATAAATGCTAAAATTTTTTTATAATACAAAAAACAAATAACTAAATATAAACAAATAAAATTAAAAAAAAATAAAAACGAAAGATTTTTTTCCTGAAAGTTTGGGCCCAAAATATGGGTGCGCGTTATACATGGGAGTTCATTCTACACAGCAAAATATGGTACTTTGAAAATCCACGGTTCTAAAAGAAATTACTTTGTCTTAGACCTTATGATTCAATGACCATAGAAGAATCATACCTGAGTCATTAACCACTTTCAAGATTTGCTCATCTTAATACCAAGCATGGCAGAGATCACTGAAATGTAGAAGAAAGGAGGGAAAGAAGAGGGTGACAATGGAGTAACAACAATAATGATGGCATTAGAAAATTATCCTACTCAAATACTTTTTGGGAATTAATGTTGATGCAGAAAGTACCAACGCTTAGAAATTGTGATTTGTCCTGTAATTTTATTGCATATCTACGTAGAAAAGTTAGGCTTTTATTATACTAAAATACAAGACTCATCATATCCCTCTGAGGTGATCATGCTTTGTTATGGTAAAATGCAGGATGACAGAACTATGTGTTTTATGAGATCAGTAAAAGGTGTGATTTAAAAAACACACAGCGGTTTAAGGTTCATGTGTTGGTCATTATCTTGGCTATTTCTGTAGCTGCACTGCCTCTAATAAATATATAACATGCACTGAGTATTTACTGTGTGCTTAGTACTTGCTGTATTGTTACATACAATATCTTATGTAGTTTCAGAACAAATTTGTTTTGCAGATGAGGATATAAAAAGAGGGTTAGAGAGAAGTGACTTACCCAAATTCAAGGAGTTCTTAGTAAATAAGAGCTGGGATTTGAATCCACACAATCTTATTCCAGACCCTTCAGTCTATATTTGGAGGTCTTTAAGCAATCTTAGATTTGCCAGTGTTTATAGGACTCTGTTACTTGTCATCTCCTCTGTTGTACTTACAAAGACTGCCACCAGCCTTTTTAACAGGGCATGTTCTTCAGGACAGTACTCTAAATTAATAAGGTAGGTATTTTACTGTGTTAACATCTGGTTAATAGCAAACAGGTACATGTTTCTTTTTTCAAGATAGTGTTTAGGGAAATAAAAAGTCAATCATATCTAAAAGAATTTCTTAGGAAAAGGAGTCAAACTATTAATGTCATATATCCACTTCATTTTTTTTTTTTAGCTCATCATCTACCACTTCATCTTTGAATTTAAATTAGTCTAACTGAAGTGAAGCCTCCTAAATACAATGATCATTGTTTCCTTATGATGTCAATTTTACATTAAACACATGAATACACTTTTACTTCTTTTTTTTTTAAGATTTATTTTTTTGATTTTTGACAGCAAGAAATAGAGACAGAGAGATACAGAGAGAAGGGAGAGGACCCAGAGCAGTCTCCATAGTTGACATTAGTTTTCCATATAGTTTCACTCCACAGGTGGGCACAGGGCTGCACAGGGCAGGAACTGGGCCGGGAGCCTCCCACATAGGTCCCGGCAAGAACTGAACTGGGGGCACACCCCAGTACAGCATGTGGGTCCGCATGGGCCAGGACCGGGATTCGATCCTCAGTCCCCAGGGCTTCAAAGCGAGCGCTTAATCCACTGAACCATTCAAGCTTTCCCACTTTTACTATTTTTAATTGACTAAAATTTCAAAACTAGGAATAATTGTATGCTGTATTTTTTTAAATTTATTTGTTATTGTTTGAGAAAAGGTGAGAGAGAGAGAGAGAAAGAGAAGGAGGAGGGCCCAGAGATGTCTCCATAGTTGTAGTTGTAACATGGTTTCATTCCACACAGGTGGACATGTAGGGAAAGAACTGAACCGGGAGCTTCCACATGAGAGGCAAGTACTTTCGCTGCTGTGCTATCCTGGCAGTTACCAGTTGAGTCACAGTTCAGTATATGGGATTGTATTGACCAAGGCTGGGAATTGAAACTTGGCCCTTGCATTTGTGAGACAAGCAATCAACCACTAAGCTATCCCTGCACCCCCTAAATGATCAGTTCCCAAGTGGCAGTATGCATACCCCCGGGGGTACATGCTGGGATATTCAAGGGTATGCAAAATATAATCAATAACAATATTAACAGTGTCATGAACATTGTAAAATTAAATCTCTCATCTGTACTTTTAGTGTGGTAATTTTTCTTTCCAAATTTATTACCTCCTTTCCACTATTTTACATTAAGGTGGGCACTGATCAAAATTGTCAATATTTAAAAACAGCTGTTTTAAAAACAAGGGGTACAATTTAGAGAAATTGGTTTAAAATGGGTACACAAATGAAAAATGGTTGTGAAACACTGCCCCCTAATTGTATGCAGTTTTATTCTCAGTATAATGAGAAAGAAATGTTATAACTTTTTTTTTTTTAAGGGCACCAACAATAAATAGGAAAGTAACTTTTAGTTGGTTAGTTAGTTATGCAAAATGTTAACCTTTTTAGATTTTGTATAGATTTAATTTTTTTTTTATATTTTATTGTTAAATTTAATGGGGTGACATTGGTTGGTAATAATTAGTTTCCCGATGTACAACTCCACATCACATCACCCACACATCGCATTATGTGCCCAGCTCCCAGAATCAGGTCCCCCTCCAACACCATATATCTGGTGCCCACTCCCCACCCCCACAACTCTCCCTCTCCCCTCCTCCCTCCTCTCCAGGTAAACACCAAACCATTGAGTGTGTCCATAATGCTGGTGCCCTCTCCCACCTCCCCTCCTGCTCTCCCTCCCCGCTCCTCCCCTTCCCTCAAGCAATCACCAAATTGTTGAGTGTGTTCATACGTCTCTGTGACTTTGTAACTTTCAGTTTTATATTCCACCTATAAGTGAGGTCATATTTTTCCGGATTCATTCATTC